>JAVGWN010001159.1:0-12763 GCA_034552555.1 Semaprochilodus insignis | reverse complement strand
TCGTGGCCCACAAGGTTCTCATGTGCACCAGCGTTAGCTTAGTGCTAATCTACTACCAGTATGTTGAGGAGGGTTTTTTCAGGAACTTTTTTCAGGTACTTCAACATTTATGACCCAAACTGAAGGCCTGGCACTGATCAACACGCATCCCTGACTGGTCCAGCACTCGACTGAAGGTGTGTTGGACTGTAATGCGTGATGCCGATTGAGCTTGAATGTGAGTCACAGAGCACTAATGATGAAAATCACTCACTTCCGCGAGCACCCACAGCTTCTTAGGATGACCGGGCCACGCGAAGGTGGACTTTTCTTTGAGCCTGGATGATTCATCGGTCCAGCGTGCGCTTTCCTAACTCTATTTCCCTGGTATATTTTGGTACAAATGACCTATTGTCAAGAAAAAAGATGTTTATTCTGTGATAAATCAAAGGCCTTGCTAAATAAACTCATCAGCCTCTGACAGACACTGCCAAGACAACTTTACATATACTCATCATCAAAGTAATATCTGCTCCCAGAAGGAGGTGTGGGACTGCAGGTGTGTTGGGAAGGAAGATAAAGGTTACCAGGATCAATAACTGATGATCAATTTAGACTGATATGATCAATATTTATTGAGCTACACATACAGAAGTAGTGTCTCTCAGTATGGCGTTGGGCCGCCGTGTTTGCTAACCCAACATTCCAGACGTCTCGGCATGGAGCTGTAGAGGTTCCTAATGGTGTCCTGTGATAATCCATCCCATGCAGCTTGAATATCCTCACACAGTTCCTGCAGATGGTGCGGTAGGGGTGGAGGTGGAGTGACACCAGGCCTTCTGGACGTGTGACAACAAACCGTTCATCTTGGTGCTGACCACGGTGCCTCCACACACGGATTCGTTGGTCGTCTCCACCAAGACAAAAGCGGGACCGAAGATGACCCGCTGCCATTCTGAGTCACTCCATGACAGTCTGGTACGACACCATTTCAGTCTTTGGTGACGGTGACGTGGTGTTAAGGACAGTCGTCGTAACGGTCTGTGTGCATGTAGTCCTGCGTGGTGCGGCCGTCTGCCAACGGTGCTGTGATTTTATGGGTTAACTCATGAGAATGTGCAGCTCCCCTCTTGCATCCTTAGGTGTTTCTGTCCATCCCGTCCACTTCCGTCCACTGTTAGCCCTTTTCCACCAACGTGGAATGGGTTCCGTTCCAGTTCACGCACCTGATTTTGAACTGTTCTGCACATTTAACACACTAATAAACAGGAACTCGAAAGGTTCGCTCCCACCTGGAGCCAACGAATAGTAGGTTCTTCAGGCCGAACCGTGACTACATCTGTGGGTGTGTCTGTTGTTCCGGAAGGAGAAGGCAACAATGGTGCCACCCAGTGTTCTGCTGGAGAACCTCTTCCACGTCTTCTTATCTCCAGTAGTTGATCCGTGCTGCTTTCTGGATATAAACAAACATCTGGAATAACAGCACAAACGCTCACAGGTCATCTAGGCGCTCCGCCATCTTGGTACTACTGTTTACTACCGCTGTGCAGCGCCCCCTGTTGATGATGATGATTTATCCTTTGACGTTCCTTGGCTCCAAAAAACTGGTGCAGGCTGGTTCCCTAAATAGCACCAGTGTTCTAAAATACCCTGAATGGAACCAATTCGAGAACCAGGGTTCTTTTGGTCGAAAATGGCCATGTGAGAAGACACCTCAACACTATGGAGGTCTGAAAGGAGGTGTAGCTGTTCAAGAAGCTCCTCACTGAGAAAAGGAGACAAAGAAGCTGCTGGTGTTCTCAGAACAATGGACTGACCACCCCAGAGTCCAGAACCTCAACACCACTGAAAGTGTTAGGCCTTATCTTGATGGTGAGACTGAACCTTCCTGCAGTTAGAGCAGGTTACCTTGCCTTGCACTGAAAGGCCATTGGGACCGGACACGAAGGAGACGAAAGGTGGTCTCTGACTTTTGCTGGTGTTTCTCATACAGTCTCCAGTGGGGGCAAAATGCAGACCTTTGGGTCGGAACTGCATGCTTGTGTACCGTGTGCTGAACCAAATGTTTGACATTGCGTTTTGATGGACGGATGAGGATAAAGGCACGCAGGACTGAGTGACGGACTCCCTTTGCCCTTCGCCTGCAGTCTGTTCTCCTCTCCCTCGCTCTTTTCTCCTCCAGCAAATCTGGAACGCTCCGGTTTTTACTGACCTCATGCAACCGCTCTCTCAGAATCTCCTTACAGTGCTTATCGTTGGGAAAGATGGATTGACTCTATTAAGGCGGCATTAAAGTAGTCTTTCTTTCTTTCTTTATCTCATTCTTTCTTTGTCTCTTCCTCTCTCTCCGCAGGTAAAGTCTTATCCCCCGCCAAGAGAACCTCAGCCAGTGGGAACCCCTGGGTCTCTGTGCTCATCTCCTGGTTCCTCGTGCAGGTAGGACGGAGCGAGTGACGAATGAAAGTAGGGATGCTCTGATTCAGTTTTTCTCCCGTCAGAGCATCCCTATTCGCCAGCTTGTTTTGGGAATTCTCCATTCCACCTTAAATGGTGCTGCAGTTACATTCTGGCGCCTGCACAAGCTGCAGCATTTAAGGTGGAATGAAACATTAGATTAAGATTTAGATTTCTCCACATAGTCCATCATTTTGGTTCTGGTGCTCTATTGTGCAAATGGCCCGCCTCCTGATTAGCAAGCCCCTCCCCCTTTATCTAGAGGGTTCTGTCATCTCAGTTGCAACACCCACAAGTGGTTCTTTAATGCCAGTTCAGAGTTGAATCTCATTAGCATTTCCTTTCACACCTCATTAGTTAGCTGTCTTTCTTGGTCCTGTTTAAGTTTCAAATGCCCCGCCTCCTGATCAGCATGCCCCTCCCCATGCCCATCTCTAGAGGGCCGTCTCATGTGCTTTTTGTGATTTGAATGCCCTCAAGTGGTTCTTTAGAGCCACTTCAATCTTCCCCTTCCCAGCTTGGCACCCTAGGGTTCTCCACATAACCCACCATGTTGGTTCTGTAGCTCCGTTGTGGTTGTAGGGGTATGAATGTTAATAAGTCTGTTCTGTAACAGTTTAGGACTTTGGAATTGTTTATCCCGTCCTGTTTTGGAAATGCAGGATTTGTATTTGAAGGAGGAACAGCAGTGTTTGAGGTTCACAGCATGTGGGTTCTAGGTACTGAACTAACTTTACAATCTATGGCAGCTTTAATATGGTACTTTAAAAAAACGGTTCTCTTCATCAGGGACAGTGTAAAGGAGGACATTGTTGACATGTTGTGTAACGATGACAACTTACCCTGGAAGTGTGGCGGGTGGTCGGGGGGGTCGACTTGTACCCTGTGTAGAACTAGCTCTAAATGAAACACAATGAGAAGCAAAGATAAGAATGAAAGAGTGTGATGGAGAAGTAGAACGATGGCTGGAGATGGAACTTGACTGGGGCGTTATGTTCTCGTTTCTCTTGGGGTCTTTTTTTTTTCCCTCCTCTTTTGTCCCCTGGCCCCCCTACCTTCTCTCTCTCTTTCCCTCCCCTTCCTTCTTCCTGTCCTCCCGCTCACTGCTTTGCATGTTGACAATGGCGAGATCCTAATCTGAACTTGAGCGGGAACAGAAGGAGACTGATGGAGTAGAGAGTGGAAAGATGAAAGGATGGAGTGACTGAAATGAAACTGGGGCACTCCAGCGGAGGACAGGCTGACTGATATTGATGGCGTTAGGATAAGCAGGCAATGATAGCAAGGTGACGGCATTAACTTGGCGGCTCAATGCACCGCAGACTGGCTCATTTGAATCTAATTAGCATTTCCCTTTATCAAGTCTTCAATTAACAATCTTTCTTCCTGTTCAGGATACACATGCCCCGCCTCCCGGGTAGCACACCCCTCCCCCCATCACTGTAGGGTTCTCTTATGTCCGTACTCTAGTTTGAACATCCTCAAGTGGCTCTTCAGAGCCGGTTCAGAGCAGCTCGTTTGTATCTAATTAGCGCTTCACTAAGCCTTTAATTAGAAACTGTTCTACCTATTTACGATGCAAATGCCCCACCTCCTGATTAGCAAGCTCCTCCCCCTATATGTAAAGGGTGGTCTCATGTCCTTGTTGCAGCTTGAACACTCAGAGCGGCACATTTGAATCTAATTAGCATTTCCTTTCACACACATTTGGTTAGCGATCTTTCTTCATCCTGTTTAAATTGCAAATACCCCGCCTCCTGATTAGCATGCCCCTCCCCCTGTCTCTAGAGGGCTGCCTCATGTCCTTTTTGTGATTTGAATCCCCTCAAGTGGTTCTTTAGAGCCGGTTCAGAGCGGCTCGTTTGAATCTAATTAGCATTACCCTTCACCACGTCTTCAATTAGCCATGTTCAAGATGTAAATGGCCCGCCCCCTGATTAGCACGCTCCTCCTCTTGTCTCTGGAGGGCTTTCTCATGTCCTTATTATGCTGTGAATGCCCTCCAATGGTTCTTTAATCGAAGCGGTCTATTATATATTATGGCTTCATTAGTATATCAGCGTTCAGCTCGTAAGGCTTTTCTTTGAGGCTGCCCGTTTGATTCCACACCTCGTTTTCCTTTTCCCACCGTTTTTCTGTCTCTTACTTCCATCTACCCAGAATAGTCCCGTGATTGCAAGGGAGGCTCTTCCATTAGCTGTGAAGAGCACAGCGACATGACCTGGAACCCACACACACATTCACACACACACACACACCATATATATATATATATATGCACACACACTTTTACACACTCCGCACCTATCTGACCTGCGGATTTGTGTTAATGCTCTGTCACGCTGTTTCATCTGCACTATTAAACTCAAGATAACCTCCATTAGTAGGAGGGAGACACACACACGCACACAAACACACACACACACACACACACACAGACGTGGAAGGATGAATTGAGGCATATAAAAATGGCCCTTATATTTTAACAAGTAACTCTCAGATGAGGATCTGTCCTTGGAGAGAACAGCTTGTTCAGTAATGGCACTGGTGAGTGTGTGTGTGTATGATTTACATCCAAATCCGGTCAGTCGTGTAGAAATAGCCGGCAATTTTACACACATACCCCCATTTCTACGAGCTCAAAAGATGTCAAATACTTTTTTGGACGGAGGGGGGTGCGGTCTTATTACGTTATGCTATATTTATGTTTCTCTGCATTGATCAAATTTTATGGTCATTTTATAAGCAAAGTTATTTATTTATTTATTTATTTATTTATTTATTGTTTAAGTGTCTATGTCTCTGCATGAATATAACCTAAAACATAATATGTTCACACAAGTCCTAGAAGTAGGTAAACAGAACAGGGATCTATCAAAACCAGATCTTCATGTCACGTTTGCAGAGTAGTGTCATGGCACAAACCAAGGAGATTCCTACAGAACCATCGAAACCTTAAAACCCTCAGATCTTTCTGGTGTAATTGAGGAGCGTTCTGTCTGGAGAAAGGAGAACCCTGCATTCCAGCATGAGAACCTGATCCCATCTGTGAAACATGGTGGTGGTAGTATCATGGTCTGGGCCTGTTATGCTGCCACTGGGCCAGGACGTTTGTTGGTCCATCGGTCTGCGTTTTTCTCAGATAGGTCTGATCAGACTTTTATTGGCTGTGTTTATCAGATTCATATCTTGTATGTTTTATTCAGTCTTTGCTTTGTTCTCTGAGACTGTAGGGATCAGATATCGGTGTTCAGTGTTGTATAGGACTTGGACTCAACACAACTGTGCAAGAACTGATGACAAAATGTAGATGTTTAACATGTTTATGTGTGTAAGGAGCTGTGAAAGAATGTGTGTGTGTGTGTGTGTGTTTGTGAGAATACCTACAGGCCTGATGTGACAGGTGAGATTTTAAATACCCAGAATTCTTTGGGAGAAAGCTTTTAGTCGAAAGTGATAAATGGAAGATGATTCAGCACTTCTGGCTTACACACCACTCCTTTTCTCCCTCTCTGTGTCTGAGAGAGAGTGTGTGTGTGTGTGTGTGTGTGTGTGTGTGTGTGTGCGCGCGCGCGCGCGCGTGTGTGTGTGTGTGTGTGTGTGTGTGTGTGTGTGTGTGTGTGTGTGTGTGTGTGTGGAGATGTTCTTGTGCGCTCGTACTCCTCCACTGTATCTGCAATGCTCTGCAAAAGTGAAAGACCACCCTTCGTTCACCCACTCATTTCCAGTTAAAACGTCCATTAAATACGCATTATTAATGTTCAGGACATTAAATATGAGATCATCTTCACCAGGAAGGAAGGAGAACGTCAAAAGAACATCAGTGAGTTTGTGAAACTGGAGTGATTAAAAGCTACAAAGAAAAACAGATTCCTAATAACCACCCGGAAGACGTGGTAGACCCACCAACACTACCCCCATCAGATAAACAGTACTTTCATCTCTGAGAGAGAGGAGAACATCCAGCTCCACTCCTGCTTCAGATCTGAGAACATCCACAGGTGTTCCTGTCCATCCTTCTTCCACTGTGAGAAGACACCTCAACACTATGGAGGTCTGCAAGGAGGTGCAGCTGTTCAAGAAGGAGGACACACAAATCCAACTAAGAAGCTGCTGTTGTTCTCAGAACAATGGACTGACCACCCCAGAGTCCAGAACCTCAACACCACTGAGGGAAGCAGAAGATGCTGAACCAGCTTCTAAGACTGAACTTTGGATGTGTGTCTCTCTGAGGGACTGAAAGTGAGTCTCCTGAGAAGATCGGAAGACAGAAGGTGGACATAGCCAGTACCAGAGTATCCGTTATTATATTTACTTGTTGTTTTTTTATTTTGATTCTTAATAATGAACGTATTTGGTCATTTTGACTGGAAGTTGATTGACTTTTGCTCAGTACTGTACGCGATCATGCACGCCCGCTCTCAGAGGACCAGGCCGCTGGGTTTAGAGCTTATCGGGGTGAACGTACCGATCTCCAGTCAGCCTTGAGGACCAGGCCGCTGGGTTTAGAGCTTATCGGGGTGAACGTACCGATCTCCAGTCAGCCTTGAGGACCAGGCCGCTGGGTTTAGAGCGTATTGGGGTGAATGTACCGATCTCCAGTCAGCCTTTTTCCAGCATTACAAACCTGAATGCCTCAGACTGATCCTAGGTCAGTCCGTATGGCACTGTTTACATCTGGGCCACTTCACTGGAGCTGACAGGGCTTCCATTTCCCTGCCAGTAATGGCCACCACATTTTCACATTGGTTTTCTTTCTTGTTTTGCTTTATTTGTCCAGGACTCCTAATTGCCAGTCCGGTCATACCAAATGACTGAACTTTAATGCAGGGAAAGAACAGCCAAACACAACAAAATCTGTAAACAAGTCTCTTTAAAGCACATTTTTGTCTGCGTTGCTGGTTTCCATTTAATTACCCTTCACCAGCCTTGTCTGCTTTTATTACGTTGGAAGTAGAGGTAGGGTTTTCTGCTAACGCTGTGTTAATAATGCTTTAGGAATGATTCATAATGACTTTATAAAGCCAGAGTGTTGGGCTTGTTCGGACGCGACATATCAACCTTCTACATCAACGTCTGGTTCCGGGTCTCTACTGGCTGGGGGCCTTTTTAGCAGGCCGCAGTTTCGCCTTCCTTGTAGTTTCGCGAGATCAGATTACCAATAAAACAATTTGGTTATGGTTCTAGCTCTTCCCTTGTGGTGGGAAAGAGGAGAGGAGAGTCTGCAGCTGATCAGCTGAGTTACAGTCTTACACCAATGAAGACACACACAGTTCGGTGCCACAGAGCTCTAATGTTAGTGAGCTAATTCAGCTAACGTTAGCACCTACTGACAAAAGCCATACTGGCGTTTTGTGGACCCCCTCGATATAGTCTGTGGGGTTTACGGGGTGTTTCTTGCTATGAACCCACACGCCTGTGTTTTGGTTGTCAGCCTTGTTGGCCTGTTGCTGTCCTTATCAGCTGCAGACTCTCCTCTTCTCTTCCTCACCACAAGGAAAGATCTAGAACGATCACTGAGGAGTTATTTTGGACTGTTTAAGCAACCAGGAACACAGAACTGCTGCATACTGGAAAGACAGAACCTCAGGCTTAAATGGTGACTGGTATTTAAGGTGGAATGAAACATTGAATTAAGAAGCTGGTGACAGAGGTTCAGATCGGATTTGACGTGTGTCCACACAGCCCTGAAATGATCAGATCTTTGTCACATTAGCATGGTAATGTGGACGTACCCGGATTATCCGTGCGGGAGATGACCGATAAGTGACCCTGATGGATAGACGAGCTCCAGGAGTCCTGTCGTAGGGCTAAACTGCTGTTGACGAATACATGGAAATGAGCTGGGTCTCGTGACATCACAGGCACAGCGAATCAAAATGCAGTATAGTTTCTGCGGCACCGTCTGGAATGAGGGGTATGATCGGAAACGTCACCAGTGTCCTGTTCAGCGTCTAACTCGGCTTTCTGCCAGGCGGTTTGTATTTGTTTTCAGTCAAAGTGCGGGTTTAGGGTTGAGGACTCTGCATGCCAGGGTACGTGACGTCTGCTGTCTTTCAGAATAAGCCCCATGGTGCTGCAGGAGGGTGTTTGCGAGCCCTAACCTCTCCACCTGCTACACAGCTGCTGACTGCAAACACTGAAGCGTTCCAAGCCGGATTTACCGAAAACAAACAGCCAAAAATTCAGTCATAGTTCTGACTTCATCCCTCGGACTTAAACAGGTCCTTGCTTAAACATGTTTGCTAACCCAACATGCCAGACGTCTCGGCATGGAGCTGTAGAGGTTCCTAATGGTGTCCTGTGATAATACATCCCATGCAGCTTGAATATCCTCACACAGTTCCTGCAGATGGTGCGGTAGGGGTGGAGGTGGAGTGACACCAGGCCTTCTGGACGTGTGACGCTTGACAACAAACCGTTCATCTTGGTGCTGACCACGGTGCCTCCACACACGGATTCGTTGGTCACCTCCATCTAGACAAAAGCAGGACTGAACGAGCACCTGGAAGGCCGCTTGAGAGGGAAAGGGTCAAATCTGCAGGATGTTGTGGAGGAGAAATCGGCATGTCCGAGTCACAGGTTCACGGACTAAGGACTAATCTCTCCGGTCTCAAACCAGTGGAATAGGGGGCCCGTTCTTAAGTGGTGCGGTAGATCCTGGGAACCAGCTCTGGCACTTTGTTGGTGGAAAGGAGGTAGAAGAGCTGAAACACAGTTTAGAACCTCACTGTTAGTGGGTGGGGCCAAGCTGCTGAATAGGCAGACGTGTGGTTGTTGTGACATCACAAATGCGGAGGATTCAGATTGCAGCATAGTTTCCATGTGGACTGTACGGAGTGGGGAATGAGGTTTAGAGGTGTTTACAGGTCAGACTCCTTTATTTAAAAGAGGTGAGGAAAAATGTGATTTTCCATGATAACACTGACGTTTGCTGAAGAACGGAATTTGAACGCGTGTGGTACTGTATATACAGGTACAGCACTCTGTGAATTCCGTTCGGAGCGCAGACCGAGGCTGTGGTGAAGTGGACTGGGTTTGAGGAGTAATCTGTGGAGTTCACATGACTGCAGGATGAAGGCTCCATGTGATTCCTCTGATGTGTGCTTGTGAGCCTCCGGCGGTGTGTGGTTGCGGGTGGTTTCAGCGGGATTGGGGGGAGTGTGTCTGTGTTTTCCTCCCTCTGTCTTTCCGCTTGCGCTTGGTGCCTTACAGATAATAAAATGGCAGGAAAATGTCAGGCGTGATACTCGGCCAATTCCTTAATAACGCTGCGCTGTGCCTGATTCCAAACAGAGGCCTCGGAATCTCGGTGGGAGCGTAGAGGTGCATCTGAGACACGAGAGCAGCAACAGCAGCACAGTTATAGAAACCCGTATGTGGGGTTGTGTGTGTGTGTGTGTGTGTGATTGTGTGTGTGTGTGTGTGTGGGGTTGTGTGTGAGAGTGAATGTGTGTGTGAGAGAGAGAGAGAGAGAGAGAGAGAGTGTGTGTGTGGTTATGCGAGTGTGTGTGTGTGTATTTGTGAGAGAGTGAGTGTGTGTGAGTGTGTGTGTGAGTGAGTGAGTATGTGTGTGTGTGTGCGTGTGTGTGTGTGTGCGTGTGTGTGTGTGTGAGTGTGTGTGTGAGAGAGAGTGTGTGAGTGTGTATGAGAGAGTGAGTGTGTGTGTGTGTGCACGTGTGTGTGTGTGTGTGTGTGTGTGTGTGTGTGTGTGTGTGCGGGTGTGAGTGTGTGTGTGTGTAGTTCTGTAGGTCACTTTGAACTCTGTGTGACTGCAGCCCAGCAACTCAGCTATTTAATTAATTACTCGTACTCACCACTAATCTCTCTCTCTCTCTCTCTCTCTCTCTCTCTCTCTCTCTCTCTCTCTGTCTCTCTCTCTCTCTCTATCTCTCTGCAGTTGGTGTTGTTTTCCGGTAAACTGAACACCATAGCGAGTATAGTGACTATATTCTTCCTGCTGGTGTACGCAGCGGTGGACCTGGCCTGTCTGGCTTTGGAGTGGGCCTCCGCACCCAACTTCAGGTAAGCTGAACATCATGACCTTTAACCTTCCACACCACC
Organism: Semaprochilodus insignis; assembly: GCA_034552555.1. Lineage (NCBI taxonomy): Eukaryota > Metazoa > Chordata > Actinopteri > Characiformes > Prochilodontidae > Semaprochilodus > Semaprochilodus insignis. Next base: position 2,266 of record JAVGWN010001159.1, on the reverse strand, counting down.
TGTTATAGTCCTCATTCATAGAGTGATCTTTGTTCATATAGCAGGCCTTTCATTTTCACTGGACATGAAGACAGTCTGAGTCACGTGTCTGGACCAGGCTCGGCTTTATCTCCAGACTCACAAAAGAACACAGCAGAACCACAGGAGCACTCACTGCTGGAACCCGCTTGCTAAACCAACCCCACCCCCCCACCCCCCCCCATATTCAGGCTCTTCAACATAAGAGTCCTATAGAAGTGAAGCTGACACAGTCGGAGCTACTTACAGCGCAGCACGGAGACGCCCCCATACCATCAACCAGCACGGCTCAGAACTACAATGCAGACACATTACATACCAGATACACACAGCTAGCTCATTCACACCTACAGCTTAGCCGTATGACCCACTCCACACAAGCACTAATACCAGCACACCTGCAGATCATGAACACATGACCTGAGGCAGGGAGATAGACAGGCAGGTAGACTCCAGCTTTAATCTGTGGTGTAGTGTTGTATGGGGACGCGTGCTTCTCCCTCTTCCTCACACCCTAAGGTTGGCAGGCATGATGGTGAGTAGACCCTGTGAATTGGAGAACGACAGGAGCTGCCTAATAACTGTTTGCTAAACCAGAGAAAACCAAGTATCTCCAAAGTAGTAAGAGAGAGCAGAACTCCAGTGGAAGGTAAAATATTCCAGTATGCCCTCATCGCCAGTAGATCAGCCGCTCCCAGAAGGAGGTGTGGGATTGCAGGTGTGTTGGGAAGGAAGATAAAGGTTACCAGGATCAATAACTGATGATCAATTTAGACTGATATGATCAATATTTATTGAGCTACACATACAGAAGTAGTGTCTCTCAGTATGGCGTTGGGCCGCCGTGTTTGCTAACCCAACATTCCAGACGTCTCGGCATGGAGCTGTAGAGGTTCCTAATGGTGTCCTGTGATAATCCATCCCATGCAGCTTGAATATCCTCACACAGTTCCTGCAGATGGTGCGGTAGGGGTGGAGGTGGAGTGACACCAGGCCTTCTGGACGTGCTGGTGCTCATGGTGCTGACCACGTTGACTCCACACACTGATTCGTTGGTCGTCTCCACCAAGACTAAAGCGGGACTCGTCACTTCATGACGGTCTGGTACAACGCCATTGCAGTCTTTGGTGACGGTGACGTTAAGGACAGTCGTGGTAACGGTCTGTGTGCATGTAGTCCTGCGTGGTGCAGCTGTCTGCCAATGGTGCTGCACTAACAGGATGACTCATGGAGGACATCACTGCTCGCTGGATGTCTGTAATCGTGGCTGTTAGGTCAGTCAGGTACAGAGATAAGGCCCGTCCTTGCTTGCGTCACAGGTGCGGCCGAGTGTGAAACTTGAATCATTAGCATGTCTCACCATGTCAAACCTACACACCAAGTTTCACTCCTGTGGGTTGTTTCCTTCTGGGTGCAGCTGTGTGTTTTGATGATGAGTGTATATTGGAGTTCTGCTGTTGCTCTTCTCATACACAGTGTAGAGAGCAGCCGTTGTTGTAGAGTGAGGTAGAAAACTAAAACAACTGAACATATAATGGACATACGTGCTGGATACGGATCCGTCACGGGTAAATGATCATGTTTGTGAGAATGAGAGGAAACGGTGTTTTCCTTGCTCTCTTCCTATTGGCTGCCCTGCTCCCAGCAGCCAGTGGTTGGCTGGAAGTGCGGAGGTGGCAGGGCCTCAGCTGCGTAATTCTTTTAGCTGTCAGTCGGCCGGTGTCAGGGCGTGTTTTGTTGTTGTTATTTGTTGTTTTGTTGTTGTTGTGTCGGCGCGAGAGGCGAGAGGAATTAAAAGCCATTTAGCGTCGGGGTCCCCGGAGACGCACACTGTGATTAACATAGCTAATTTAGCAGAAACCACCCAAACCTGCCATCAACAAGCTGGGCGGGGGGATTATAATGGAGCAGGGGTTTGGGGGGAGTGTGTGCATGTGTGTGTGTGTGTGTGTGGATGTTTTTGTTTGGAATCGATGGGGAATCGCGCTGCAGAGAGGGCGGTTCGTGAGTGTGTTAGGATTGAACGGAGGTTTTAAAAGGTGGATTATGCATGTGTGTGTTTGTGTGTGTTTGTGTGTGTGTGTGTGTGTGTGTGTGGTTGTGTGTCTCCGTGTGTACAGGGGGATTTTTCTTGGCTGCTGTTTTATCAGCAAATGGCTTTGGTTTCCCAGAGTTGTCCTTTGGGGTGGACTTGGCTGGGTTTTGCTGCATTAAAAGGATTGTGTACGAGTGTGTGCACGCTCTAGGG
>JAVGWN010001157.1:0-12767 GCA_034552555.1 Semaprochilodus insignis | reverse complement strand
CTTATATATTTATATTATACTTTTATATTTATATCTTGTTAAACTATTTGATGTCCTTACCTTACACAGATGGCTGCACTAGTCTGAAAGAGTAAAATGCTTTTCTGATAGATCAGTAAAGAGAACCAGCTCCCCGCGACTTCACACTGAAAATAAGACATGGCTTAAGTGGGTGTCCTGTGGAGAATGCAGTCACCGTGACTACAGACTACAGTGGTACAGACCTGCAGTTGAGAGCTGGTTTTATTGGGACCACAGCCGACCGTCCACAGGGGACAACACAGAGTACGGAGAGTTAGGACCTGAGCACTTCCAGTCCAAGTCAAGACCTAAACTTTGAAGGAGCTGAATCCGAGTGTCCTGAGAGCAGGAGTGGATCATCCTGAGTGGATCTGAGACTTACAGAAAAGTTGAAAAGCTTTGTTCTCTAAAATATATTCAGAATTACCACCTAAATTAAATTAATTAATTACCAAACCACATACTTTTATTATTATTATTAAAGGAAAACAGGAATAATACCACTTTGATCTGCTTTTTAGGAAATATCACATTTTTTGGAACCAAACAAATCAGTTAGATCCTCCAGCAGCAGAGGATTTATTCCCATGTGAAAATACAGTTTCTCTCTGTTTGAGAGTTTGCTAATATTCAACGATGCTAGAAAAAGGCTTTCCAGCGTTTAGTTTAGCACGTAGAATATTTCAGTTTTAAAGTAACTTACAGGTTTAAGGAGTAAGAGACGTTGTCCTTATAAATTTACCTGCAGAAAATATTCAGAATGAAAGAATGTGATCATGATTGAGTAATGTATGTACTTCTAGACATATCAGCTCTGCTCATATACGTATATACAGTAGTTTGTACACACAGATTCCAGCTGCTGCAGACCAGTAGCCGATGCTAATCCTGGTGAAGCTAGTTTCTATTTAAATGAGTGATTAAGACGGTTTTAATATCAGCCTGTGGATGTTCAGTACATTATCAGCAGATGATGTTCTCTATTGTGTTTGCTGAGCTTCATTAAAATCAATCTCTGCACTCTTTTGAACCCCAGAGTTTTCATAAATATATCTGCATGTACAAGTTTGTTTTGTCTGAATACTGTTTTGATTTTTTCAGCTGACTGAACAGATACGGACTACCAACTTGTTATTCACTACTGCCATCTAGTGGACTGGAAATTACTGCACATCACAACATAACCAGGTACCAAGCTGCATATACACAGTATATATACACTTACACCATTCAGCCATAATAATAAAACCACCATGTCTCTACACTCAGTATCCACTCTATCAGCTCCACTGACCATATAGGACACCCTGTAGTTCTACAGGTACAGTCTGTAGTCCATCTGTTTCTCTGTATACTGTATTACCCTGTTCTTCAACGGTCAGGACCCCCACAGGACCACCAAAGAGCAGGTATTATGTGGGTGGTGGATCATTCTCAGCACTGCAGTGACACTGACGTGGTGCTGGTGTGAGTGGATCAGACACAGCAGTGCTGCTGGAGTGTTTAAACACCGTGTCCACTCACTGTCCACTGTTTTAGACACTCCTACCTTGCTACTCCACCTTGTAGGTGTAAGGTCCTCATCACCCGCAGATGGCACAGTTCTGTATTGCCCCTCCTCTTCATCTGGAACACCAACAGGAGAACCATGGCGCTTAAAAAGATACTAGTGGTGAACTAAACTCCCCAAAGAGAGAAAAGCCAAGACCTCAGGCGATCTGAATGTTTCCAGTGCAGATCAGGAGTTTATCTGTGAGCTCACTGTTCTCTCTCTGTGAGCAAAGTGCACTGTGTGGATCTAGCAGATCTCTAACAGTCACAAACTATTGTCTTCCTCCATTTAGAGTCACTCTCCTTCTAACACCACTCATCATTGGCTGATCTGTTAACATGTCATTGTCTGATTGGTCCAGTACTGATGTAGCATGTAGGTGTTTAGCATGGTGTTTAAATGAAGACACTGGGATATAAAACAAATCAAATATTTACCTTATAATCAAACGCTGTTATTAAACTATAGTCCGATGAGATTAATTTACAGTGACTACTGAAATTCATTACTTGAACACTTCAAATTGCACATAATATCATGGCAAATAATGTGTTAGTTACTGCACAGCCCTTGAAACTGAACACTTGAGGGAAAGAGGAAGGCAGAGGGAAGTTGATACCATGAATAAAAATGTAGGTATGTTATTTCATGTTACAGGACACCAAACAACTGACTGTTAGAGTTGAAATTTAAACCCAACCCAAGATAATTCAAAGTGTTTCTCCATGGATTGCATATTAACAGATTAACATCGTGGACTTTCTGTAATTCGGAACTGAAAACAACCGGACATTTTTTGGGGTTCATTCACTGGATTCAGGAATAAAATCTGTATTAATGAGACAATGGTGTCATTTCTTTTGGTTAATAGGTCTTTCTTTCATTCCTGATGTAATGAGGCATACATCAAAGGTTGAATAATAAAAATGGAAATATGACACAATCACAATCCTAAAATGAGAAAGTATGATTGATAGCCCTCAGTCCAACCTCTCCCTGACCCTGCAAGTTGTGTTTAGACTCTCCACGCTGGGTCCATGACTTATTAAAATCATTATCCAACTTTTATATGCTGATGTCTTCAAGATGACAAGGTACTACAACAAAAATCAGCTGCAGAATTACAACTAGGATATCTGGAATTAGCACAGCGTCACCGCAGAGCAGTACCACCCGAGGCAGTATGGGGTCCGGTGCTCTGCCCAAGGGTGCAATCACCTACACCCAGTCAGTCATGGGATTCAAACCTGAAACCTTTCAGATGCTGGCTCATCCTGCTTATCACTAGCTCACCCCATCCAGGTGTATCCTGGGAAAGCTGACTGGAATGGTAATGTTAAAAGCAAAAAGGAGGGAACTACAGTTGACCAACATAGCCTTGGAATCAAGAATGAAGCAGGAGAATGCAGAACCTGTCCTGCCTAATAGTGTTAGCGTTAGAAGCCCAACGTCTGTGAGTTCTGTCATTACTGAGACATTCCTCAAGGAACCAGTGGCCAGCTCTACCACCTTTATCAAGTTTGCTGACAACACTGTTGCGGTGGGTCTGATCTTTGACAATGATGATGGGGCCTAACTGGAGGAGATGAAACACCCAGAGAACTGGTACCAAGAAAATGATCTCCTTCTCAACGTCAGCAAGATAAAAGAGCTGATAGTGCACTACAGCAAGAAGCAGGAGGGGGCCACCACCCTGTCTGAATCAATAGAGCCACAGTGGAAGATTAGTTTAGAGTCCTCATCATCATCGTCTTGTCAAACCAACTTCCTGCTGTAGAAGACCCGTGAGTGTTTCTACCACCTCAGACCCGTAGGGGGACCTCAGACTGCCTGCCTAGGTGCCGGGGAATTTTTACAACGGCACCATCCAAATGATCTTCACAGGGAACATCACAGCTTGGGAACAGCACCAAGCAGGACAGACGGGCTCTCCAGAGGGTGGCGCATTCAGCTGAGTGCATCATTTGACTTCCGGACCTGCAGATCATCTACTACAAGCGGTACTGGACCAAAGACGAGAAGATTGTAAAGGACCCCAGTCATGCCAACAATAGACTCTTCTCTCTGTTGAAATCAGGGAAACGCTTTTGCTCCCTGAATGCAGACACAGAGAGGATGAGGAGCAGCTTCCTCCCACAGGTCATTCGCACTCTGAATCAAGGGCACTAGGTCACTACCTCATACACACATCATAAACACGTCCCACACAGGACTTAACTGACACTTCATTAACACACTTCATTGACACTTTCACTGCCCACACCACACACTACTGTAAATGTATCTCTATGTTGTATATTTATGTATATTTAGTGTATTAAATTACATTAAAATTTAAAATACATTTTAAAATATAGGTTTGTATCTTAATACATATTTTAAATATTGTAATTTGATATTTTATTATTGTTTTATGTGAGGAGGCATTTGTCAAAGTAGTTTCATCGCTAGTTGCTCTGTGTATGACCAAGTTTATATGTGACAAATATTTGACATTGATTTGACCTATGTGTAATTTTCCTCTATATATTTACAAAATAAACGTATTTAAAAATATATATGGTTAATACGGCAATATAGTTTGAAATACATCTTTTATGTTTAGAATACATTTCAGCACGGATTGTAATGTACTTGTAACGTGTCTCAAATATAAAAATACATGTCCGTATATTTTGTATAGTTTTTCAGTGGTGTTGCAACATCGGTCTGTAAATGTGGAATTACATCTATTGAGATTTAAAATGCTAAACATCATTACAACAATATGTACGCATTCTGTAAGAGCTTATATTCAGGAAGTTTTCACCCCTCAGCCTGATTACCTTTATGCATTTCTCCAAAAACGAGAGAGAATATCGTATATATTTAGCATCCACAGACAAAACTATTGGACCCATGGAAGGCTAATGAAAGTTACTATGGTGAGGTGATAGTGAGATGGCTGTGAAATTTCAAAGACAAAAAATTCAGATAATAGTAAGATTGTAGTTGTAATTGTCATTACAGTGTTACAAGTGCAATGACATGTAAATTGCTGACATCAAAAAGAAACTGAACCAAAATAAACACCAGATTAATCCCATTAAAAACCCATTAATCATTCAGACATTGAAAATTGACTTAAGTCAAAAGTCAATAGCCTAACCTTGGAAGGAGGGGTCTTAACTCAAAAACAAAAATAAAGGAAAATCTGAATATACAGCTCTGGAAAAATGTAAGAGACCACCTCAAATTGATCAGTTTCTCTAGTTGTACAGTGTCTGGGTTTTATTCTATACACTACTGGAAACACGTCTCCCAAATTCCAGATCAGATATTGTATTTTAGATCTGTTTATTTAGAAAATCACTAATGACTCCAGAAGCCTGTTTTTTGAACCATGCTCGCTGTGCATTTCACCCCAGCCACCACTCGTCAGTCTTTCTGTAGGTCACTTGAGGTCATCTTATGGTGGTTAAGTGACTCATCACCGTCAGTAGAGAGTTGTCTGTAGCCGTGTTGTCCTGTGTGTTTGCTGCTTGTTCTTTTGAACCAGACGCTCACTGTATCTGCCAGTAAAGCTAGAACTCAACCTTCTGTTCCTCACTAGGAACCTGCTGTACATGTGGAGATGCTGATTTAAGAAGAAACTGGAGTGGCATCTTATTTTCAGAGCTGTATGTGCATGTGCAGTACAAAATCTTGATAAACATTTAATGTGTCTAAAAATATGATTAAATGATGTAATGTGTAAGAAATTATTACTCATTTACTATAGAAAAATTACTACAAATAAGACAATGTCTTAACTAGGCCATGACAGGAAAGCATTTCATTTAAACGCCACAGGGAAACCATTAACAAGTTCAGCCCAAAAAAAAAAACGTGTCATGTCAGTAACAAAAAAAATTGCTGTGTCTATAAATAGTGAATCCAAAAGGTTCAGTGATGTAGTCGTACTCTGATTTAAAGAAAGAAAGCAGTTTAGAAAACAGTAATACAGATACCGCAGCCACATTCAGGTGTAGTCTGTGCAAAACCCTTTCCTTCTCCAATCAACATACCTAATACCTTCTCCAGTAACAGCCAAATAGTACACAAATTACCAGCAACCCACAGAAATCAGTTCCCAAATATTTCCCAAATATTAACTCCACGATTCCTGGCCATGGCTGTGGCATCCCTGGGGATCAAACTTGTGACCTTTGGTCAAGGTCAACACATACATGTTTGGATGAATTACATACATACCATCCTATTTACACCTGGAACTGGAAGAAAAGGCATAATACACACGGTGTACATGTCATGTGGCTTAGTATGCGTCAAAATCCCATTAAAATTGTTGGCATGCTGTAACATAGCTAACCAGAAGGATAAGCGGTTTAGAAGAACGGATGAATAAATGTGTCACGGCTTTCTTATAAGATCAATTTAACATAAACAAAAAAAACGCATCGAAATGTCAGTTTGGATTTTCCCAAAAGATACATTTGAAAGTTATACAATGCACAATGTTGTGTAGAAAAATAAGTTGTCTTAATAGCAAAGTGCTTCAGAAAGTAAGAGTCATTCTTCTGAACACTCATTTCCTGCCCACTTGACAGCATGCAGCCTCCTATCATTATCAGCCTCCTTTGTGAATGTGCTCCAAGAGTCACAATCGCAGTCCAGATGGATCAATTTTACACATAATTCAAATTCAGGGTTTGAGCTTTTGGTACATTCACAAACTTCAAACTGCCTCTGCTTCAGCCAACTGCCTAAAAAGGCAAGGCTCATTCTTTAGAAGACTTAGATAAAACTTCTTCTCTATTGCCTGCACTCCTGACATGAAGGAGTAGAGCTTTCTCATCTGATCATAAGATGTTTTTTTAGACTGTGTTATAAGTGAGTACTTCTCATCTCCAATGAGGGATTTCAGGTCGTCTGCAATAGGGGTCACCAGCGTGACCCCCTTGATGAGAGCATCCCTGTGTTTGTTCACAAACCAAACAGCTGGAGAGAAAGAGAGTGAAGAGATTGTGAAAGGGAAATGGCATGTAGTGATTAAGAAAAAAGAAATGTAGATTATTTACACCAATGCAGTTTTAGGGGTTCACTTGCAATTTTGATCAACTTACCTGGATCTCTTTGTCTGCCTGCAAAGAGTGAAACAAACAACAGTTTATACATATGGACCAATTTGGCGCAAGACAATAAACAATAAGCGCAGAAACCATAAACAGTAAGACATGTGCAAAATGTGCAAGAGCAGTACTGTATACACCAGATCTTTCCATAAAAGGTGTCCAGCCACTGTAACGTTGGCCATTTAGTTGGATGCTTGACCAGTTGACCCAACAGTAAGTACAAGTCAGGAAGCCTCACCTCACTGTTAGCTTGTTAGTGTATGACAACCTGTCTTCTTCTGGCAAACCATTAAAGTAAACGGAAAAGGCATCCAGATGGTCCATATTTCTATATTTCTACGCCTGACATCGCTATGCTAACTGCCACTTCCTGACACCAATTAAACCAGTTCTGCCCCACAAACACAGCATCTCTCTGTTACAGAAAATGGTGGACTTCATCACAGTAAAAAAAAAAAAAAAAAAGCCCTGAAGAACTTGAAAAAATTTTGGAAGCATTTGCATTTGTCCATGCAATAAATATAAATCAGTCTTCTGGGTTCAAATGATGCAGAAAAGGATATAAATGGAGATAACAGATTACATGGAAATGAAGTTGCAAGACACTCATTTTCTTGCTTTCATGATGCCACAAAAACCAATACGTTTGCATATATCCACCAATTTAGCAGCATAGCCTCGTCGCTTCACGTTAAAGTTAAAAGGAATGCTTTTTGAACAAGACGACAAGACATGAAAGTTCATGTAACACTGGAACATTAAACCACCCAATAAAATAAAAATGTAGAATATGAACCCTTCTATACACCTGTATAAAGGGATTAGGAGGGAGGTTAAAACATACAGATTAAAACATCTGTACTAAATTTTGCATTGTTTAGCAAACAGAATATCTGAAAATAGAACAGAAAAAGCTCCTGAAAACTCTGTGGACTGCTATTTGGTGGCTCTGAATGCAGCTTATTAGACACTTACCAAGAACACCAGACGTACTTCCATACTCATCTAAAAGAATGAAATGTACAAAGTAAAAGTAAGTGTTAAAAACAAGTGCAGAATAAGAAAATCTACTGTAATACAGAACCTGTTCGTGGTTGAATCTACCTTCTCGAATTTCTGCGTGCCATATTGATTTATTCTCTTCATTAACCAAATGCAGTTCAAAGTCATCTTTTGCATTTTTTACGTATATCTCAGAGTACTTGAGAGGGTAGCATCTCAGCTTCAACCTCTAAAAAACAGAAAATATGAAAGAAAGAAATTTTGTATTTTATTGTACAACAAAACATAACAGCAGGTCTGTTATGGACTCTGAATCATTCTAAAATTACCTCAGGGTTAATTTTGGAAGAAAAGTAATCATTTTCTTTTTTAGTTTCAATTTTGTAACAGCTTCTCATTGTTAAGGACTTTTCTGGTCCTGGTTTTGGAATTTTCACCACATCTTTCTCCTTCTCCTTCTTGTCAACATCCTGTAATGAGAAAAAAAACCCAAAACACAATTATAAAATGACCCAGATTCATAAAACCACCATCAGATTGACCAAATAAGTTACATTATGTACATTTAGGTTTTACAGAAGAAGACATTATGAACAGGTTNAGTCAAATGACATTTTACTAGTAAATATTAATTTCCTATCAGTTAAAAAATATTTTATTACTAGATAACATTTACTATGCAATAGTGGATTTTTAATTTTTTAATCAAATCAAATTATTTTTTACCAAGACAAATACTGTGAAGAAAAATTACTACAGATTAAACAGTAATTCATGTTAATAAAAATGGTTGATGCAGTTATAATTTTATATAATGAAAGGCTTGAATTCTTACCTTGAATTCTAAATTAAAGAGGTTTAATTTTATAGAACATTGCATGATTAATTATATGTGCAAAGAGGTTTGCCATATGTCTGTGATGTGTCACATTTCCATTGTTTAATTTTTGCTGCACCTTTTAACAATTTACTATTATTTAAGACCACTTCTTCCCTTAAAGGTCATTGCTCTGTTTCTGAGCATGTTAGTTTTCTTTGTTTTCTTGTTTTTGTTTCTTTCACCGTATTCTTTTTGACAGACAACTGCCTTCACATGGCGTGAGTCTCTGCTGCATATATATTTACCTGCATTATTTTGGAATCCCAAGGCACCAAATACATGTGAAGGGTCAGGTGAGCGATCAAGCTTTGATATATCAGGACTTCACAGTGAACCTTCACAGGGAATCCAGTTCGGATCAGAAAGCCTTTAGGTGAGAAGCTGGGCTGGAGAAGCTTGGCATGGAAGCAGGTCAGCTCACACGTCTCCAGGAACATTCCAGTTTCCTGCACATCCAGCACTCTAACCACATCTTTAAGGGAGGGGCTGGATCCTGTCAACATAAAATGCTTTAGTAGCTCAACTACTAAAGAGGTTTAGAAGTGACCCTGCATACCCACCTGTAAACCCTCACCTAAACAGGCAAAATGTGGCAGATGAACTTCCGTAAGCACACCAGAGACGACGCTGATGTCAATCAAAGGCCCACATGGCTCATACTGCATCCTTTCAAGGTCTTCAGTATATGGTTCCCAGTCAGTGAAATGATACTTCAGGCTAACATCACCATCACTGACCCAGCGGAGACCAGTCACCGAACACTCGTAACTTCCAGCAGGGGAGCTGATGCTAGAACACAACATAATACAATAATGGAAAAAGCAAAAAACAGCCACTAAATCTTAGTAGCTTATTACCTTGCTGAATTCTTGATTCTAAGACACCGTCATACCTTATATGACTCCACCCCCAAACCCTCCCCCAGTTTAGCACATTAGTACAAATTAACTTACATAAGAACCCAATGCAAAAACTAAAAAGCACTAACAGATATCATGTGCATCATGTACGTATATACTGTTTTCAGAGGATGAAACTAGACTGATTACCTGGAACTGTTTTTGAAGCTACAGCAAACCATTCTGGTGTATTTCCATAAAGTCTAACTGTAAAGAATTCGACTGCAAATTGTCCTTTAATGCACATATACCTGTAATATTCCTTCTTCTCACTTCTGTCCACTAATAATTCCTCATCCTCATTCCAGACCTCAGGATGAATTTGCTTCCAACATGCAAGATCCTTAAAAAATAAGCCAACAAATATAGACCACACCTTCAATATATTGTTGTATGCACAAGGAGAAATTCTATGACTGTAGGGCGGGAGTTACATGAAACTAAACCTTTGATTGAATAGCCAGCCTAGTAAAGTAATACGAGGTGTGACTTCATAATGTAACAAGATTTTAACCAGTGTCACATCCGCGGGTCTGCCTGGCTCCGCCGCTCCTCCGGACTCCAGTCCCCAGAGTGCACCGCCTGGTGACGTCACACCCTGGTTTCCGTTTCTCGATCTCCCTTCCTGTCTTGTTGGCCTGTCTGTCTGTCTCTCTGGTTTCGACCCCTGCCTGTTCTCTCGGCTCACGCCCCAGTATTGCCCTCTGTTAACGCTGTACCATCCTTTGCTGCTGCCTGACGTCACTGACCTGTGGATTAAACTCCGTTTGTCTCTTGACTCGGCTGGCGTCCCGCCTGGTTCTTTGTCTCTGACAAATGTCACTTTTATCAAGTTATTATGAAATTCTGTTACATTTTCTGGTTGATCATATCTTACTATAGGAAATGTATTATGAATAAATTATTATTCACAAGTAGAAATTTTCTTGTAAATGGAAAATATTTTCAGTCCATACTGTACATTCTGTGCTTTGAGAACATTTAGAAAGAACCTGTCACAGACAAAGAACTCGGACCAACACGCGCGGAGCTAAAAGTCAAGAAAGCTTTATTAAACAATCGGGCATGAACACAGCAGCAAAACACGATCAAACATGGAAGGAGAAGGCGAGATCAAAGTCAGGATACAGGCTAAGGTCAGAACCAGGGCAGACAGTCAGCGAGGCAACCGAAGCACAGGGGAGAGACAGGGAGAATAGTCAGGGAACGAGCGGAGATCGAACAGCCAGAAAGACACGAGAAATGAAAGCCAAAGGGGACAAGAGAGAGATCTGGAGTCAGAGAACAAAGGAGGTCAAAGCCAGAGTAAACAAACAGCAGAAAGACCCCTCAGAATTGCAAACGGGGGTTTGGCAAAACTTCGCAATAACGAAGTGTTTCAGTGGGGTTTATAGACAGAGAGTAAAATGAACAACAGGTTGGCCTAATATTCAGGAGACCTAGAACGGGAATGATTGGGTGACTGGGAAGGCGTGGATGTGAGGTCATCGAGTGATGCCCTCTGGGAAGTTGAGTCCGGAGGAGCGCCGGAGCCAGAAAACCTGGAAGCGTGACAGTACCGATATCATACAGTATCAAAAAGCCTATCACTTTTTCCCTCAATCACCTCTCAATATCATAATTCAGGAATTATATCTTTAATGATATATGATTTCTAAGGAAATCAAAAACAATAACAAATAGACACACACAGAGTAATAAGAATAACATAATTAAACAATAAATTAGCTAGAGAGATGTTGTGAAATTGTGGATTATCTGGAAGTTTAGGAAACTCAACCTAGGTCCCCAGTTTTACTTTCCATTTCCCCAGGTCAAACTGAAGTAGTCTGTTTTCACCAACCTTCAGCCACAAGTTTGGTTCCAGTTGAGTTATGTCTCGTAATTTTTCAGTCACAATCACTGCAATATTTTATTTGACTAGTTTTTCAGTGCATTTTTCAGTGCAAGTAGGTTTCTCTGCGCTCTGTTCTCTAAATGTTTAGATAAAAAAAGAGGTGTGAAGGCAGTTTCCAAATTTGTGACTGCGGTATATGCATGTTCAATATTTGCAAATTTAGCGTATTGTAATAAGTAGCATGATTTACTGTATGGACTGCACACTTTGCATTTGCTATGCAAATTGAGCTGGGGACCCAGATCAAGTCGTGACAGGCAACACTCCGAGGCATGGCCGTGACCAAGATTACAATGATGTCGAAGCTGGCTTTCTATGCACCAGCTTCTTGTTCGAATTCATTGTTGACTTTGCCAATGACAACAAAACTCAGCCTCTTGTTCGATTTTTCTTGTTCCACCTCAAATGCTGCTGCAGTTCATTTCTATCACCCGCAAAATTTAAGGTAGAATGGGAAAATACTTTTATTGCAATATATGTTACCACAATACTCACAATATAATGATGATATTGTATTGTGACTTAAGTATCATGGTGATATTGTATCGTGGGGCCTTTAGCGATTCCCACTCTTACTACCTTATGCACTCTTTATGATGAGAGGATCACCACAAGCATCCACCGGTCTAACCCTATTTGAGCTGCTGTACAGACAGAAACCCAAAAGCCTAGTGTGCATCGCCAATGTAAAAATGAGATCCTAAAACCGGCTGCAAATTGATATAAATGGCTAACAGAGGCTATGACTCAGCCACCAAATAATGTTGAATTAAAGTGCAGAATACATTAGAATAAATTCCCTTCTTACCTTTACATCAGCACAAGTGTTGCAAATAGGAAGTGGTCTGCACTGATCTACAAAAACAGCAGTAATTATTAAAAATACTAAAATACTTTACCCTAAATAATCTTGTATACTTCAAAGGTTTGAGATGCTAGTTAATCAGTAAATACAAATTGTGTATATCCACAAAGTCATTTATTAGGAATCTGTATGAGGTCCTACCTAAGTAGTTTCGGGATTTCATGCATTGGTTTTGTGTTTCTTCAGTGTCTCGTTCAAATCTCACATCATAAGCCATCGGTCCTCTAATGGTAAAGCCAAGGAAGAAGGAAACAGGACCTTGATATGACACAAAAGACTGGTCTGAATAGATGGTGATCTCTTGGCCTTCAACATATGCAGACAGCTGCTGTTTCTGGAAAACTCCATAGACACGGAATAGAAGGTTCTGGATGCTGCAGTGCTTCCATAGTTTTCCACTTCCCCAGTCCATAGTGGCCCATGCTTTTCTTTCCTGCTTAGGAATGCTTTTGTCCTTTGTATGGAGATCATAAATTCTCCAGCTGTGGATAAGCCTCTTCAAGCCTGTACCCTGTCCCAGGAAAAAGAGGGGCCTCA
>JAVGWN010001156.1:0-12769 GCA_034552555.1 Semaprochilodus insignis | reverse complement strand
CTCTCTCCCTTTCTCTCCCTCTCTCTCTCTCTCTCTCCCTCTCTCCCTCTCTCTCTCTCTCCCTCCCCCTCTCCTTCTCCCCCCTCTCGGTTGTATTGAACTGTTCCGCGGGTTGGCTGGGTGTTGCTGTCTGCTTGGCGGAGTCCACTAATATTCCTTAATGACGCAGCATCTGTCTCTGTCACCGGTCTGCTTTCACGGGCCGATAAGCCGAGGCGCCTCTTCCTCAGACACCAAGCCGACGCAAAACAAACAAACAAACAAATCTCTCTCACGGCGGAGCACAACAAAGCACAAGGTCAACCGAGGCCTGTGGATGCGGGCTGGAGCGATTTGGACGGTAATGAAGTGTTCAGGGGCGGTAAATAGTCGTCAAGGTGCCAAAATGACAGTGGAACGTGCGGACCGTGATCACGGCAGCGCCGGTAGAGGGATGTGGAATGGGGAATTAAGACTTGGTAAACGGCCAGCTCCAGGTTGGGACTGGTGTTCAGAGTACGGTATGGTGGAGCTAACGTTGTGCACAGCCCTGACCTGCTTCAGGACGGTAGATACACCCAGCTTTAAAGGTCGTGTCACTGGCGTTAGCTGGCTAGCATGTTGCTAACTAGGGTGTTTCCAGGTGGATTCTTCAGTGCTGAGCGTCTTTACACAGTACGTAAGCGCTCAGTCTCTTCTGTCTCTGTGAGCCAATAAGCATTCTTCTTCTAGAACCTGGCCTGCTGATTGGCTGCCTGCAGTACATTTTTGTACTCTATTGTGAGCATGTGTGTGAGATCCAATGTGGGGATGGTGTGTGTGTGTGTGTGTGTGTGTGTGTGTGTGTGTATGGTGCGGATAGTGTGTGTGGGTGTGTGGTATGGATGGTGTGTGTGGGGATACTGTGTGTGGGGGATTGTTGGCTTGGTGTTTGTGTTGGCTCTGGGCAGCAGATCTGTTGGCCGAGTCCAGACAGCAGACCCTCCAGACCTCCTGCCTCCTGTACCTCACTGGTGTTACTGGTACTCTTCCAGTTATCTCTCCTGGATACTCTGTTGGTCAGTGCGTAGGGTTCAGCTTCCGCCTTCCTGCCTGGTGCCAAAGTGTCAAAGTTCAGAACACAAAGTCCCACATACTTACCTAGTTCACTTACCTGGTTCATTTAGAGGAATGAGATGTACACGTTATGTACTGTAGTGGAACACTGGTGGCGAGGTAACGGAGAACCTTACAGGTATTTGATTGTTCCTTTGGAAGCTCTAGTTAGGTTCTGTCTATCCTGGTTCCTTTTTCCTGGTGGTAGACTGCAGAGTGACCCAGTGGCTGGTCCAACAGATGTCCACCTCCATTAGGTGTGTCCTGACTTACAATGGAGGGGGAGGGGCACAAACAGCTACTCCAGTGGGTTTACCACAGAACGTCTATTGTCCTCAGTATCAGCACAAACGGCCACCTGTCCCGGCATAATCCCTAACAGATGACCCGACAGCTGCGGGGCAAACACTCCCAATAAGGTCCCCTCCGGGAACGCCGGTCCTCAGACTGGGCTGCTGAGATGGACAGCACTAGTCTAGTAATAACTCTCCTCCGGCAGGCTCTTCATATGGCCACGGAAAAGATGGACAACCGAGTCAGCCGGGTAGTGTTTCAGTAGGAACAGTCAGGTCTGATTGACTTTCTGTCATTCAAAAGGTCCGTCAGATGAGTTAGTCAGGCTGCTGTGTTTCTCGGCTCTCAGACTCGTCCACTTTGAGAGGGCAGCTTTAGAAAGATCAGGACCGGGAATTGTGACTGGAATGGCGTAGTGTTACTGCATTAGTGCACCATGTAAAGACAACAGAAGAGCCCGTCTGCGGCCCCAGAGTACCGTGCAAATAGATGGAAAGTGTCCCAGAATGAGCCGTTACGGCGTTCCCGTGCATCTCTTCAGTGGAGCCGAGTCCAGAAAGCCCAGAGCTCACATTAAAGGAGGGAATATTGATTTAGAAACAAATTTGAAGGCATTTGGAGGAGCCAGCTTTTAAAGCGCAGGGGGCTCGCAGCCAATCAGTCTGATAGCAGCGCTCTCTCTGATATTGGTCTTTCATGCGTTTTTGTGGGAGTCGTGTAATGGCTTACTCCACATTCCCCTCCGAATGTGTGTCTGAGTGTGCGTATATGTGCCCACGCTCCATTTTTTTCAGCACCCTAATGACTTTTTGCCAGCGCTTGATAATTGTGTCCAAAAATAATGAGCAGCACAGTTTAAATCTAGGCTACGGAGGCGCATCCCTTTCTGTCTGCCGTCCTGTTGGAAATAGCAGCGTGCTGCGCTCACTGATTAGCATGTTCACCGACAGTAAAGAAGTGCTGCAGTGGTCTTCACCGTGGTCTCTGTCTGCTGCGGCTATAGGGCGGGGGTCGAGTCCTGTGGACAGTCGTTTCTCTGTGTTTAGTCAAATAGCTGAAGACCAATTCACTGAAGACTGGCTTCCAGGACTCTCATAACGAGCCCACCCTTCATGGATTTAACCCCACTCAGAATGGCCATTAAATACCAGTACACGTTATTGATGTTCCAGGGACCGCTCTGAGAAGCGTACATATGATCCACCTGTGTTTGATAGGGGAACATCAAAGGGCCTCGTTCTCCAATACCTTCCTATGTTTGTTCGTTAATATGTTCTAGAGGAGGTCCTCGGGAAAAGTCTGCGTCAGATACATGATCAATGGCTACAGACAAGACGGGTCTCCTAACAACCACCCGGTTTTAGATGCATGATGATTTAAGGTGGACAGTTAGGTGATGCAGGTCCCATCGACATTGACCAATCAGAGATGGTCCACAGTCCAGTGGGATGAGCCCTGGATCACATTGCTAGCCTTCTGGTAACCAGAGCTACAGACCCCGGAATCTCAAACATTGGTATCCGACTTAGCTGCACTCTAGGTGGCATTGCCGAGACAGAGGTCTGGAGAGCCAAAGAAACTTAGAGCTCCCTAACTCGGTGATGAGAACCCCGCGTTAATTACAGGGCATTATGCTCCGTCTCCAACCGCACACGACTCTTCATTGTAGTCTTTGAAGATTTCCTCATAGAAATGTTAGGACAAAGCTTTCATCTCTGAGAGAGAGGAGAACCTCCAGCTCCACTCCTGTTTCAGATCTGAGAACCTCCACAGGTGTGTCTGTCCATCCTTCCACTGTGGAAGACTCCTTAACACTATGGGGGTCTGAAAGGAGGTGTAGCTGTTCAAGAAGCTCCTCACTGAGAAAAGGAGACACACACATCCAACAAAGAAGCTGCTGGTGTTCTCAGAACAATGGACTGACCACCCCAGAGTCCAGAACCTCAACACCCCCGAGTGTGTTTGGGTTATCTGGATGGCGAGGAGAAGCAGAAGATGCTGAACCAGCTTCTAAGACTGAACTTTGGAGGTGTGTCTCTATGAGGAGCTGAGAGGGAGTCTCCTGAGGGGAATGGAAGCTAGAATGAAGGTACAGATTGGACACACTGAACACCGGACACCGTATTAAGTGGAGGAGGATTCCGGGGGATCTTCTGTTTTCCAGCTCTGAAGAATCCCGTATGTTTTGCTGACAGTCATGTTGTTAGTCTTTAAGCTTAAGGAAAAGATTGTCTGTGGTATTCGAGCACATGGTACAGATGGAGAATCAGGATGAAGAGCACTGGAGTATTCCTTTAGCCAGAGAATTCCGGGATGGGTCTGGTTAGCGCTCTGTCGCTGCACAGCTCGGAGACTGTCCCCTGCCGTGCTGGTGAACAGACCTGTTTCTTTTCTTGGTCACAGAAATTGCCATTGGCCCTCTTTACCCAGTGTTCACTTTGACAGAGATGGATTTGTGGGTAATGGAGTCCCTGGGGTAGCAGGGATAAGTGGGAGTCCCTTGGGCTGCCGGGCTGTTGTGGACTACAGAGCGCGTTGCTGAGTCAGACAGGAGGAAGCGGCTTCCTGCCTGTAAATCAAATGGAAACCGCTGACACACTGAACACCGTCTGAACCTTAAATCCGTCCTCCTCTCTCTCCGCTGTCCTTCACCTCCATCAGCTGCTCCTTATTCGGAACTGTGTCCAGTGGTGTTAGGACCGAAACAGTCTGACAGATCCAGTAGGAACGTAAACAGTGAATCTCTGCTTTTATTGGTCGAATGTTTGTGGATCATTATGACCGAAGAGGCCACTGGCTAATCATGGAACTGCTGTACGTTAATACAAATACACAGCTAATATTAATGCACAATAATAAATCATATTAGCAACAGCACACACATTCAGTGATGAGGTTGGAGTGCACCAGGCATGTCCGGGTGAAGCTGTCCATGCTCCTCCCACCAGTGTACTAAAGTTCCTTGAGAACCTTTCTGGTTGTAGTTAAATGAGGTTTCCTGGGGAAGGTCTGTGAGGTCTGTCCTGCATGTGTGTGAAGGTCACAGTGTTCGTTAGCATAGCAGCTAATTCATCAGTGTTGTTTCCAGCTGACCTAGTTCTGATTGACGTTAGCCACTCAGTAGCGGAGCGTTCCTCGAGGAACAGTGCCCGGAAGTGAATCTAAACTGAAGTGAGAGTGAACCCTGCGAGCCTGAATGAAGTTACGCTGATGCAACGCTGAGAGAGAACCTGATGTAGAACGTTTGTTTTGTTGAAGACAGAACGTGGATAAGTAAAGTCAACCCAGCTGCAGTTCTGAGCTCTGTTCTCTGTGCAGGGCCTTCATGTCTGAGAGCAGGTTCTCTATCAGCTCTGTCTATTAGCATGTATGGGCTTGTCGTGACCTGGCCAGCATCAATAGGCTGTGGAACTGATTGATGACCTTCTGCCCTCTGCAGATCTACAGTGAGAAGAGGAGCCAGTTTGACGTGAAGAGGAACTCTCCTAAGGATCTGGTGGAACGAGTGGCTCGAGACATCGCCAAGCTGCTCAACAGCAAGCGGAAAGCCCTGGAGGTGAGTGTCTCCGGGGTTGTGTGTGGGGAGGTGTTGAGTGTGTGTGTGTGGGGGGGGGGGGGTGTTGGGTGTGGTGTGCTGTCTGGATATGGGATGAAAATGTTTCATTTTGCTCCTCAGAGTCTGTAAGTTGCTGCTGAAGCTGTTTTACCGAGGGAGAGATTCCCGGAGAGTGAATGGCGCTTTGTGCTGAGCGAGTTTGCTTCGGAATGTGTTGCCAGTAAATCCAGACGCTGCATATAAAGAGTGCACTTGGAACAGAGTACAGTAGTGAAGCTGCACACATGCACAAAAACATAACCCCCAGCGAGTCCGTAAACACATTAGCTGTGATTTGAGCCAGAGATCAACACGGTCCTCATCATTACATTAAACCCGGAGATCGATCCTCTGTCTCTTCCAATCAGACGGAATTGGATTCCTAAAAACATGTTATCGATGCCCACAGTGCTGCATTAGCCTGCTTAACTAAGCAGGTAATGAGATCGCCCTGCGCCAGTCTGCTCCCCCTAAAAGTCTGCAGGACATCTCCACAGCGCTGCTCCGCTAACCCTGCAGGATCGGCTCCGGGCCAGAACTGGGAGCGCCATCATTGGCTGTGTTTACTGACTTGTAGCAATCACCTAACAAAACAAACAATAAAATTCCACCTTAAATCCTCAAATGGAGTCTATCAGCCAGGACACGCTGGGGTCTGAACTTTAAAGGTAGCTTTTAGGACCGTGTTCTCAGGTGTGTGCAGGTTGAGGGGGTTCCGTGTGTTTCAGGCGGTTCCTGTTGTGCTGAATTCAATTCCGAGTCGGATAAATGGCCTGTGATCTTTCACCTGACGGTAACGTGAAATTACTCTAACCTGGATTGGAATTAGCGCTAGATTAGTCAGCTCACATTATCAAACCTGACACGTGAAGGCTTGGCAGTGCAGGGAGGACTGGAATGCTCGGAATGCTCAGAGAGAACAGTGCAGGCCTCCAGAGGACGGTAGCAGCAGGGTGTGTTCGACATCGCCTGCGCTTCAGAGTGTTTCAGACAGGACTGGTGCTACGAGGTCAGCACTGTGCTAGTGGCTAGACAGAACCATCACCCAAACCCCTACGGACAATCTGCTCCGGAGAGGGAAAGAGAGAGAGGGAAAGGGAGAGAGAGCGAGTGTCGAATGAGTGTCGAATGTCCCTTCAGGCAAATGGGAAATGCGAGGAAATGAAGTTCTGAAATTCATTGATTTCAAAATGAGCAGCAGGAGGGAAATGAGAGAGAGGGAGATGGAGAAGGAGGGAGGAGGTGGTGGGATAAGAAAGAGTGCGTAGAGAGAGGGAGAGAGCACTGATAGTGAGAGATGGAGTGAGGCGTTCTCCTCGTTCTTTAATAAAAGCATATAAACTGTGTAATATTGGCCCGGTTTATGGCGCTCCGTGTATGTTCCCTCAATCGAGCCATCAGTAAACTACCTGCAATCTCATCAACACAAATATGCGCCGGACATAAAACATAATGCAAATATCTAAAAGCGCTGGCGGTTAAGAGCCTCATAAAATCTACAGAATTTATGTGCCCGGGATAAAAATAGAAGCAGCCTGCGGCGTAGGATGGAGAGAGCTGGTGGTGGAGCGTTATCTACCTACAGAACCGGAGAACGGTCATATTAAAGGAGTATCTGACTGGTTATTATGGCTAACAGCAAATTAAATGTACTGAGGAGCTGATCAACAGGATCTCACTGGATCGCTCAGCGATGCTGTACTCAACGTCAGGACAGTGCGCATAAACGGATGCAGCACAGGCTGTGTTCCTGACACGTTAACCAATCAGAGGCTGTGATCCTGACACGTTAACCAATCAGAGGCTGTGTTCTTGACGTGTTAACCAGTCAGAGGCTGTGTTCTTGACACGTTAACCAATCGGAGACTGTGTTCCTGACACGTTAACCAATCAGAGGCTGTGTTCCTGACACGTTAACCAATCAGAGGCTGTGTTCTTGATGTGTTAACCAGTCAGAGGCTGTGCTTTTGACGTGTTAACCAATCAGAGACTGTGTTCCTGACACGTTAACCAATCAGAGGCTGTATTCTTGACGTGTTAACCAATCAGAGACTGTGTTCCTGAAGTGTTGTCCAATCAGAGACTGTGTTCCTGACTTGCTGGTTTTGTTCTGATAGTGATGATGGGTCTTTGGGTGATGCCAGAAAGAGCCCGGAGAGACAGAAACAGAGACGTGTGAGTTAAAATGGAAGAACCTTTTTATCCCTAGAACCGCTGTGTTATATGGAGGTTCTTTGAACGACCTTAGTGATGAGACTCGAGTGCTCATGAACTACCACAGTGTAAGGAGTGTGGAGGTTCCTGATGGAGCTGAAGGAGATGTGGATGAAGATGTTGGATCAGCACTCAGGTTATGATGCTCTGGTGCTGCTGAGTGAAAGTGGCTGCTGAGAGGAACGTTTACAGGAGACAAACACAGGATGTGAGAGGTAGGAGTGTGTGTGTGTGTGTGCGTGTATTTGTGTGTGTGTGTGCGTGTATTTGTGTGTGTGTGTGCGTGTGTTTGCGTGTGTGTGTTTGTATCTGTCTTTCTGTTTGTGTGTCTGTCGTGTGTGTGTGTGTGCAGTTGTCATACTGAGGTTCTGCGGTTCTCCTGGTGATGTTCAGAGATGCTGCAGTCTGCGTTGGTGGTTCTTTAACAGGATCATTTGTACTTGTGTTTTATACAAGCTGTGAGTGGGTGTGGCCTAAACGAGAGGCGTGTTTAGGTATGGCTGTTTTTCAGGGCTAGTGCTAATAATAGAGCTAACACAGTTCTGGTGTCCAGTGGTCATGAGTGCTGTTCTGGGTTCTCCTGATGGGTGGATAGTGTAAAGGGTTCTACTGGTTTATCAGGTGTTCTGATTCCTGTGGAGGCGTGCTATGGGAAACTAGTGATGACCATTAATATTCCCACTGGAGCGGGAGACTGTCAGGTTCAACTCTAAGGGATCTGATGGTCTCTCAACAGGGAAATGAAGGGGCGTAGTAGCAGGAAGTGCTAATGTGCTAATGCTAATAAATGTGCTGCATTTCATGAACCGCAGATGCAACGTGATGCTAAAAGTGTCTGAACCATGACTGTTAGAGCCGGTCCTGCAACACTTTGGAATTTTAATATAAAGTAGAACGTTCCGAAGTGCGTCCATGATGCGGATGCAATGGAACACTGGAAATGACCTGCTACACTCTACATCACCGCAACACAGCCGTTTGAAAGCTATCCTGATCTGATCTGTTAATCAGGCGCTGAGTGTGTAAACGTGATTAAGGGTGCCGTCTCTCCTGCTCGAGCGGGCTGTAACCTGCTGGAATATGAGCGCACGTGGAAAGTGTCCGAGTCCGGCTTTGTGGTTCTTCATTCTAGCGGCTTTTTGCCGTCCTGCTTCTAAACAGGCTGACACTGCAGAAGCTGTCCCATCATTCCCTCTGACTCAGCTTCCAGCTCGCTCTACAGCTGTGGGGTCGTATCCTCACATCCTGCAAACGTGTCTCAGGCTTTACTGGAAAAGCAGCAGTTTGCTCGGGCACTGTGAGAACCGCAGCAGGACCGGTTCACAGCAGGACCGGATCAGGAAGAATGGTGCCATTCACAGACGAGCACTTCCTACCTGCACCTCAGTCAAACAGACTGATTTACCAGTATCCAGCCATTTGGGATCCACCGGTCAGAACCTTCTGTTGGAGCAGTCACGGTATAAAGAAGTGCTGTAGTGCTGGGGTCCGGTCTCGGTGCTGCTCAGTGGTTCAGTTTGTCTTTTAGTGTTTATATTCTTGTCGACTCAACTGCTATAAAGTCTTAGTCTTTACTCTCCGGCTGCGTCTGGAAGCTTTCGCTACTGCTACTGTCCTACTCCTCCTCCTCCTCCCCCTTCCCCACTGCTCCTCTCCTTCCCTGTAAGAACGTGGAGCAATCAAAGAGAGGAGCAGGCAAGTACAAAACACTCAGTCCAGTAATTACACAAACCCAGAGCACAGAAGTGCGTCGGGGCTGCGCAGTGTTTGTCCGTCCTCTCTGGGCGTGTCTGCAGTAGTGCAGTTAAAACACCGTGTGCTCATTAACCGGCTAAACGGACACTTTGATAATCATGAGAGGGAATCGGTTTAAGAGGAGTCAGATACGTTCTGCAGTGGGTGCTGACTGTGTAGCACAAGAAGTCATGATAACCGTCATACGGTGTTTGGGTACAGGTGTAGTAGCAGCGTTCCGAGTGCTCCTGCCTGCCTCCCGCTGTTTACATCCTGAACCTGCCACACGGATCAGCCGGAATCAGAGCAGTAAACTGATTGAGCAGGCATGGAGTGTCCTGGTACTGGTCCACTCCTGTTGTGCACCTTGTAATGAAACCTTCCTGCCACAGAACCCCTCTGGTACTGACCTGCCCCTCCCTTCACCTGCACTGATGCATCTTTAGGTAGATCTCCAGGTGCGGTTCTGGTGGGCCCCGCTGTACTGCATGTTTGCAGGTGTATGTGTGTGTGTGTGTGTGTGTGTGTGTGTGTGTGTGTGTACGACAGGCTCGTCTTTGTGATGGTGCTGATGGGAGGTGATCGGCTGTGAGTGGACATTGTGTAGGTAGATGGAGGAAGTGCATGTGACAGTGAATCAGTCTCTCTCGCTCTCTCACTCACTCCTGCGCTATCTCACACTCAGCATGAAAACCAAGCTGACATACGGACAGACGGCCAGGGAGGGAGTCGTCAGCTGCTGACACATGACCGTGGAATGGAAATGATAAACACACACACACACACACACACACACACACACACACACACACACACACACACACACACACAGACAGGCAAACACACACACACACACACACACACACACACACTCAGACAGGCAAACACACACACACACACACACACACACCTACTCAAACAGGCAAACACACACACACACACACAAACAGGAAAACACACACACGCTCAAACAGGCAAACACACACAAACAGGCAAACACACACACACGCTCAAACAGGCAAACACACACACTCAAACAGGCAAACACACACACTCAAACAGGCAAACACACACACACACTCAAACAGGCAAACACACACACTGTTGTGTGCTTTGTCTAATGGGGACAGTGTTGATGGGTCTACCAGGTCTTCCAGGTGGTTGTCATACTGAGGTTCTGCGGTTCTCCTGGTGATGTTCAGAGATGCTGCAGTCTGCGTTGGTGGTTCTTTAACAGGATCATTTGTACTTGTGTTTTATACAAGCTGTGAGTGGGTGTGGCCTAAACGAGAGGAGTGTTTAGGTATGGCTCCAGAGAAACATTCCTCCTCCTGTTTTCACAGTGCTGATTGGCATCTACGTGATCGAACACGTGCACACACTCGCATGCGGTGCTGAAGTGGGCTGCAGTGCCCCAGCGGTCTCTGTCCGTGATGATGAGAAACTCTCCCCTCGTTAGTGAGGCGGAGCTGAAACAGTGATTAATTGTGTGTTTATTTTCAGGACCGAGACGAAGGAAAGAGCGCCTGGCTAATTTTAGCTCGGCTTGAGATCGGGGGGCTTGTCCAATTAAACCAGGGCAGTGAGGCGGGGGAGAGCTCACCAGGGACCCTCGGAAGCTGGCCGAGCAGGGAGAGTGTGTGTCTGTCTGGGTCCTTGTTTGTGTGTCTGCGCTGCTGCTGCTGCTGCTCTCGAGCGTCTTTTGTTCCTTTCTTAGAAGACGTCGATATTCAGAGTGAGACTCTCGGCTGCTGTGCCGTGTTTGGGTTGGTGATTGTGGGGTGAAGGACACGGTGTGAGCCCAGAACTCACTGCTGGAGTTCCCTCTGCTTCATTTAGGGGTTTAGGTTTAGATATGGATAATCAGAAACCCAGCTGAACAAAGAACGCACTCTCCGTGTTACTGAACGTTGGCCAGTATAAACTAGTGCAGCACCCTTACCTGATTCTGGAACGCGGCTTTTGGAGCGCAGATTATAAGAACGTCCTACTTTAGAACAGGAATTCTGCAGATGTGGTAGCAGCTTTGTTTGGGTCAGAATTATGGGCAGCAAATGACCGTGAAGGACGCTCCTGTAATATCCTTGAAGCCTGTCGGACGGCTGTGTTTAAAGATTCCTCTGATAATAGCAGCCGGTAACACTTCCCCATAGTAACGATGTGCTGTTTAGATATAAGCATTATATGGTATATGTAACACCTTATTAGTAAGAAGCCATACGTATGGACTGACAGGCTGCTGCTCATCACCGCTGTGTATGGTCCGTGTGGACCCAGTAGGCTGTAGGTCTATGGAAAGAGCATAATTCCTAGATTCTCATTTTTCCTAATTAGTTTAGAAACAACAGTTCCAGCAGTCTCTGTCCAGTTAAAGGTGCAGTAAGCAGCTCTGGGGAATGATTGCTGATGTTTAAACCCCCCCCTTCAAATTCATGGTCATGCATTGCCAAGGTGAACGACACTGAACTAGCAAACTGGTGTATTTGGACCTTTGAGGCCATTAAACCCTTCACAAACGTGCTGCTGACCAGTAACCACAAACAGGACCAAACCGTACTGACCCACTGGTTCTGTGGAACAGCAGAACGAAGCTAATGTTCTCCACCTGTCCAACAGAACCAGAGAACCCCCTCATCCATTTATACACCTCTGAACTCACTCTGAAGGTGGAGCTGGATTCCTGTTCACCAGGTTATTGTTCCAGTTTTCCAGTTCCACCTTAAATGGTGCAGCAGTTCCATTCAGACAAGAGGAGCCAGAATCCAACTGCTGTACCATTTAAGGTGGAACTGAAATGTTGATACAAGAAGCTGGACAGGTAGTCTGAGGTGCTGTGATGTTACTATAGCACCATTTAAGGTGGAATGTGGAAATGTGAATAGGAGTTATGATCAGCTCTCTGAGGTCTCCCCACTGTTACAGCTCCTCACTGATGTGAACACAGCTCCTCCGTTTCACCTGATATAAGATTAGATCTCCTCCTCCTTGGCTGTTTCTCTCCTTCTGGAATATGTGGAGTTCAGCAGGTAGCCCCTCCTCCTCCCCCTGTCCTGTGTACAAGCAGGAATGCCCCCTGTTGCTGATTGGCTGGAACAGTGTTGTGATGTTCAGTCCAAGCCACTTTGTTTATTTCCCATTTATAGATCCAGGACTGTGTGCCAACACCGGATTTGTGTCCATTGCTTGACAGCTAACAGACCGTCAGGAGATGTTCGCTGAATTTCACACAGTGTTTTGGATTAAAATCATTTACTGCACCTTTAAATGATCACACCGTCTGGGCCCAGCGTGAGCCGGCGGTGGTGTCATAATTGAAGGCTTTATGAGGACTACAGTAGCTTAACGCTAATAGACCTATAAACAGTGAAGTACCGCTTCGTTTCAGACTCTGAAAGCATAAAGCAATCGGGGAGTTCTGTTCCGTGGAATATTGGAATGACGTGTGTGGCTTTGTAAAGAGAGTATGATCTCCTCTCTGCTAATTGGCTTGAAGTGTGCCAAAGCTCGGGGAATGCAGAATAGTGCTTACTTAGTGAAGAGAGGCCAATGGAAGCACGAGAGACAGATGGATGGAGAGAGAGAGAGAGAGAAGCTGGTTTGGGAGTGCTGACACGCAGGAAAACCTGAGCTAATCATGTACACGGAGGAAGACACATGCCTTTTCCTCTGGCACGCACTCCCGCTCCGCTCCGCTCCGCTCCGAGACGAGTGTTGTTTGTAAACCTCGCCCCCCGCAGCACCTGTTTTGTACTTGAAACGTTTTGCCCGTGTAAAGCTCCCTGTCTTTCCCTGCGTTACTTTTGTACGGATAACAAAAGCAACACTTTTCAGTCTCCCGGCCCACCCTTACCCCCCCAA
>JAVGWN010001154.1:0-12777 GCA_034552555.1 Semaprochilodus insignis | reverse complement strand
TAGTTTTAGTCTAGCGTTGGTTTAGTTTTAGTCTTCGACGAAGACCTAAAACATTGTAGTCTAGTTTTAGTCAATTAATGATTCTAAAATATTTAGTCTAATTTTAGTCATGCTCCACTGTTAATCCAGTATAGATTTAAACTAACATTATTTACTAGCTTACAGTAGCTTGGAATTCCCTCACCTAGGAGGAAAGGAGGAAAACGGTTGGGTTTTGCTAGAAAGGCAAAAAAAAAAAAAAAAAAGCCATGAAGGCCTGAAGGCGAGCTCCAGCGTGCTATTAACTGTGCTAATACATTACTTGTGCCTGCTCGAGTTAGTGTTAGCTTGCCCCTAAAGTGGCTTCACACGGTCAGTGTGCCTCAAACCTTAGTTTTGTTAGATGGAAGTTACTGGCAAAGCTCAACGTTACTTTGGTTCTGTCCGGTGGCATCTTGATCCAGCTAGAACTAGCTTAAGTTGGCTAGACACATAGGCTAATGGATTTCATCATACACTGATCATATGGCTAAAATCATTATTGTAACTCATTACTCTCATATAGTAAATGATCCACAAAAGCCACCGTGATCCAAACTTCCACAACCAATCAACCTACATCGATCAACCTACAGTTACAGTCAACCATCATTGCACACTTTAGCAGACCAGTGCTACAGCCCCATAGAGGTGCTGGCATTGCCCCAAAGGTGTTTTCCACATTTGCACTTTTAAGGCCTGACCTGGAGGCCTAGTACTAATAGTCACGGAGGTAGGAAGCCGGAGATTCCTCTGGCCCAGGAAAAAAAAAGTCTAGTCTAGTTATTCCCAAATATTCCCAGCATCAACAGCAGGCTTGGATGAGAAATGACTGTTGTCTTTATTTAGCGGATAAAGATGAGCTTAGTATCTGAGCACTTTGTTGAGATCTGTACTAAAGCTGAAGAGAACACATGAGATATTACTGGGCTCTTTCGCTCAGGAGAGGCTGGAGAGGCTCCTGTGTCTTTTCAGCTGATCTCATTGCCGTGCAGGGGAAAGTTCTCCTGTGGGTGTCTCAGTACAGTAGCCAGTAGTCTTTTCTTATCAGTGTCGGTCTGTTGTAAATGGATTCGCAGTGAAAGCTGTGAGTGTTGGTTGTCTTTGTACTGTAAAGCAGGACTACGGGGCTTCTGAGGTAACTCCGGGTCCAGGATAGCAGCAAGCTACACTAAACAAAGGGCAGCAGGTTTGTTTGCAGTTCAAGGTTCTGGCTGTCTTGGTAAATCTCCAGGAACTCACCTCTCCACACGTACTATAAATGTCCTCATCATCATGTGATAGTTCAGCTATCGCGGAGAGCAGCAGAGGGTCAGCCGTGTAAAACTCCCACACTTTTATGCCAAAAACCGCCGGGTCCAACCAGTGGCATCTCATTTCAGGAGGGGGTGGGGGGCACTGCTTATACCAGCCGGCCCACCATATAACTACCGCTTGGTGCTAAAGGTTAACGCTCAAACGCCCATATCCTATATTTTTCATGGGGTCACTTGACACATGACACACCAAAAACCATCATCACTTGCTTTTATGGGACCTATGCAAATGAGCTCTATTCTGATTGGTTACTCTGTAAACTCACAGCAATCCATATTGAAATACTGCCTGTATGTGAGTCTACTGCTTCACTGTGAGAGGGGGCAGAGGTAAAGTGCCGTAGGCTCAATCCTTAGGTACAGTGGAGGAAATAAATATTTGATCCCTTGCAGATTTTGTAAGTTTGCCCACTGACAAAGATATGAACAGTCTATCATTTTAAGGGGATGTTTATTTTAACAGTGAGAGATCCAGAAAATCCAGAAAATTACATTGTATAAAATATATAAATTTAATTGCATTTTGCAGAGAGAAATAAGTATTTGATCCCCTACCAAACATTAAGAGTTCTGGCTCCTACAGACTAGTTAGACACTCCTAATCAACTCGTTACCTGCATTAAAGACAGCTGTCTTAAATTGTCACCTGTATAAAAGACACCTGTCCACAGACTCAATTAATCAGTCAGACTCTAACCTCTCCAACATGGGCAAGACCAAAGAGCTTTCTAAGGATGTCAGGGACAAGATCAAAGACCTGCACAAAGCTGGAATGGGCTACAAAACCGTAAGTAAGACGCTGGGTGAGAAGGAGACAACTGTTGGTGCCATTGTAAGAAAATGGAAGAAATACAACATGACTGTCAATCGACCTCGATCTGGGGCTCGATCTGGGTATCCTTGATCACGAGGAAGGTGAGAAATCAGCCCAAAACCACACGGGGGGAACTTGTTAATGATCTTAAGGCAGCTGGGACCACAGTCACCAAGAAACCCATTGGTAACACATTACGCCGTAATGGATTAAAATCCTGCAGTGCCCGCAAGGTCCCCCTGCTCAAGAAGGCACATGTGCAGGTCTGTCTGAAGTTTGCCAGTGAACACCTGGATGATTCTGAGAGTGATTGGGAGAAGGTGCTGTGGTCAGATGGGACAAAAATTGAGCTCTTTGGCATTAACTCAACTCGCCGTGTTTGGAGGAAGAGAAATGCTGACTAAGACCCAAAGAACACCGTCCCCACTGTCCAGCATGGAGGTGGAAACATTATGTTTTGGGGGTGTTTCTCTGCTAAGGGCACAGGACTACTTCACCGCATCAATGGGAGAATGGATGGAGCCGTGTACCGTAAAATCCTGAGTGACAACCTCCTTCCCTCCGACAGGACATTAAAAACGAGTCGTGGCTGGGTCTTCCAGAACGACAATGACCCAAAACATATAGCCAAGGCAACAAAGGAGTGGCTTAAAAAGAAGCACATTAAGGTCATGGAGTGGCCTAGCCAGTCTCCAGACCTTAATCCCATAGAAAACTTATGGAGGGAGCTGAAGGTCCGAGTTGCCAAGCGACAGTCTCAAAATCTTAATGATTTGGAGATGATCTGCAAAGAGGAGTGGACCAAAATTCCTCCTGACATGTGCGCAAACCGCATCATCAACTACAAGAAACGTCTGACTGCTGTCCTTGCCAACAAGGGTTTTGCCACCAAGTATTAAGTCTTGTTTGGTAGAGAGATCAAATACTTATTTCTCTCTGCAAAATGCAATTAAATTTGTATATTTTATACAATGTAATTTTCTGGATTTTCTTTTTGATATTCTATCTCTCACTGTTCAAATAAACCTACCCTTAAAATGATAGACTGTTCATATCTTTGTCAGTGGGCAAACTTACAAAATCTGCAAGGGATCAAATATTTATTTCCTCCACTGTAGATGTGAATGTGCTATCTGGCCAAAAGTATGTGGACGCCCGACATCACTTCTACTTGATCCCCTTTCCAATACCCCAGGCATTAACATTAGCATTGGTCCCTCTTTGCAGCTGTAACAGCCTTCACTCTTCTGGGAAGGCTTTCCACAGTATTTTGGAGCACATCTGCGTCAATTTGTATCCGTTATGTCTACAGACCGATTGTGAGGTCAGACCCTGATGCTGGACGCGAGGACCTGACTCACAATCCACGTTCCATTTCATCCCAGAAGTGTTCAGTAGGGTTGAGGTCAGTGCAGGCCACGAAAGTTCCTCCAGACCAAACTCTTCAAGCCATTATCTTCACGGAGCTGGCTTTGTGCACAGGGGCACAGTCATGCTGGGACAGGAATGGGGTCTTCATCAAACTGCTGCCCCAAAGCTGGAAGCAGATAATGGTGTAAAATGTCTTTGTGCTGTTAACACCACCCTTCACTGGAACCCTGAAAACAAGCCCCGGCCTATCCAGTCCCATTAAGTTTGTTCCACCGAACTTTACTGTTGGCACTTTGCATTCTAGTAGGTAACATTCTCCTGGCATCCAACAAACTCATATTCGTCTATCAGATAGACTTCCAGATAGCGAAGCATGATTCATCACTCCAGAGAACACGTTTCCGCTGCTCCAGAGTCCAGTGGCTGTGTGCAGCTGTTTGGCCATGGAAATCAATTTCATGAGGCCCTGCATGCTCGCTACACAAGTTGTGCAAGGCCCCGCAAATGACACACCTTCCCCTTGCGTCAAGAATGAGAGAATGAGGCGGAACTATCCATCTGTTCACAAATACAAAGAAATGCAGAAACACCATGAAAGCGACCTGTGGGAACGGCGATCAAGGGAAGACATGTTGTGCATGAACATGTTTTCATATGCACCGGATAAAACAGGAGTATCTGTGGAGAGCAGCCCAGACCATGTACTAATAACAGTGGTGAACGAAGTACATAGAGTTAAAGTAGAGACCCCCAAGGTAAACTACTCCTCCGGTGTCAGTAGAAGTGCCTCCCTTTAGACCTCCACTGGAGTAACAGTACTAAAGTATCTACCTTCAAATGTACTTAAGTATGGAGAGTAACAGGAGCATGATGTATTATGGCTCTAATGTCGTACTATCATTTCTGGAACAAGACTCTTAGAATGGAACAAGAATTCGTAGCTCAACAGCCGAGTCTGTCATAAAGCATTTAGCTCCGATTTTTAAAGATTTCTCTTTATTTAGCTACACTGAGAAACATCTGATGCACGGCTTATAAGTCTGTCTACTGAGTATAGACTACCGGAGGGAATGAAAATTCCCTGGCTGTCATCAGCATAGCAATGAAAACAGCAGTACAAAGAAAACAGCAAAGGCCCTGAAACCGACCCTTGTGGCACTCCACAAGCAATACAGGTTTAATACAGTGCGCGTGTGATGGAACACTCCTCGTGATGCACATCATCTTAAAACTAGACAGCAGCGATCTTGACTCTCGGTCAGGGTTTTGTTAGACCTCTGGTCTGATGTGAAATTGAAAGCAATAGACTGACATTAATTACTGACTCAATATCAAATTGAAATTGTTGATTCGCTGGAAGTAACACCAAGGCAGGCTGTAGTATAAATAGTGTTTCTACACTGCATGTGTATGGTTTGAAATCTGGGCACTTTGAATGAATCATTATTTATTAATAATTATTATTAATAATGATAAATGTTAGTATTATCTATAACAGCTCAGGTGGCATGCTAGCTGATCCACACCCGGCCTTAGCTAGAAGTATAAGTCGGCTTATTCTTAGAGAGACTGATGGAACAAGTTATTTTGAAGGAGGGAGGATTGCAGTGGGAGCACTGGGGTGTCTTGTGTGGCTGTGCGGCAGGTGCAAATGGTTTACATGGCTCGTGGGTCGAGTAGGAGGGCCCCTTCACAGAATTCTGCTTAGGAAGGTCAGGACCGTCTCTGCTCCCGACACACAAGTACTTATGTTGATGTTGCTTGTAGAGGACGTTTGGGACTCGACTGTAGTGAGTGATGCAACAGAGAGTTGGTGATTTAATGCACCACACGCTTCAGCACTTGTGTGAGTTTGCGTGGTCTCCTGCTTCACGGCTGAGCTGTTGTTGCTCCTAGATGCTTCCTTTTCACCATAAACGCTTTAGTTGCTTACAGGTGAGCGACAGGGACCGATCTAGGAGACTGACCCAACGCTGTTACTGCTTTCCTGTTTCTGATCAAATGGCCGACGAGCTCGAATACTTGGGTGTGTTTCTCGGGGAGGATCTAATGATGCATTTACATACATTCGTCCAGCATTTGAAAACAGCGAACTGGTTCAAAGCTTCAGAAAGCTTTGTTCCTCCCATCAGCGGCAGTCCAACATCAAAGTGAACTAATACAAGCAACCGGCAGCTACACAAGGCATTAAACAAACGGATAACAGGAACTGTAAATATACAGATGGG
Organism: Semaprochilodus insignis; assembly: GCA_034552555.1. NCBI lineage: Eukaryota > Metazoa > Chordata > Actinopteri > Characiformes > Prochilodontidae > Semaprochilodus > Semaprochilodus insignis. Next base: position 7,030 of record JAVGWN010001154.1, on the reverse strand, counting down.
AAACGAGACACAGCTGGGGGCAATAATTAACGGGAAGGGATTACAAACTAAACATAGGTGAAGACAATGACATGGGGGCGGAGCTAGACTAAACAGGAGACACAGCGGAGGCTGGCTGGCTGGCCAGTGACGATTTAACTCCGAATAGCCTGTGTCTGAATATCCCTCCCTTTATTTCTCCACTAAAAGAGGGTTTGATGTATGTAGATGCTGTTTATTCTATACAAAACGTGCATTTCAGTCCATATATGAACACTATACCGCAAACACAAGCTGTCTTTAGATCACCTTTCATTCACCTGATCAGCCTAAAGGACTCTATTTGAATGAGGCTCAATAAAAGATCAGAGCTCATTTACATATACCAGTCTTAAAGGCACAGTAGCTCCAAAGAGGTGGTCAGTCAGGGTGGTAAGTATTTGGACAGTTAACAGTTCATACGGCATAGAGCAGGGTTGGGTCAACCTGGTGATATGATACTGTCACAGTATAAAAACGCACCACCATATGTATAGGTTTGCTAATGCTAATGTTAGCCATGCACCAGTACGGTACTTGTTTAGGCTGAGTGGAAGTGTCTAATGGCTGAAGATTTACAGCACTGCCATCTAGTGGTCGGAGGTTTAAACATTACACTAAATCACCTACTGTCTGCACCGGTCTTTCCATTAAACTGTTCATTAATAATCAATTCTGTGTTTATGAGAATCGATACACAAAATATAATATTGCGACGCTCCAATACGGCGATGTTTTCCTTCACCCCTAGAACAGAGGCACAAATTATGTCACTGTACAAATACTTATGGGTCTGACTGTATGACTGTACAACGGCCAAAAGTGGACCTCTAGGAGCAAAAATAAAAGACAAGGAATATGTAGAATATGGGGGCTTCTTTTATTCGGAACGCAGGAAAGTGTTTTAGGTGCTGACATCATGCATTATAATTTGTCTTTTGTTTATTAGATTTTTTTTATTTATTTCAAGCAGAACATGCAATACTTTGCCAAGAAACCTTAATGTATAGTCGCTGTCCAAAGAAAAACAAGCATCTATAAAACTATATAACTTTACACAAGAGGGCAAAAACTTTCTCTACTTAGTTAATGTAAGGATTTAATTCAAAGCAGTTGTGGAGTGTTTCTATTGGTCCAGTCATCATGTATATTTCCCACAGTGCAAAGGACTGAGCTCAAAAAATGTGGAAAATTAAAAAAAAAAAAAAAATGGAGATACATGTTTTTTCTTTGGACAGTGATGATGTACAGTATCATCCTGATATTGACTCACTTGACTGTGGATGAGGCGTGGCTATGCGGAGCAGAGAGCGCATTGTTAGCAGGATTCGACTTGCAGTGTTTACAAATCTCCAACATCAAACTCCAGCCCTCACATATTTCACAAATTACAATGATATACAGTAAAAGTGTTGTTTCAGTTAACCCTTCAACTTCCTGCTCAACTTTTTGGTAGGGCACATTTTGAGTCACTATATCTTAATGAAAAACTTGTTGAATGTAGCCTGATTGTGCCATCTCTACCAATCGGCAGAGGTATGTTAGGCTAAACAAATCCACTAGAGGTCACTGAGTCTTTCAATAGATATGCCTTTACTGTTTTCATCCATGTAGGAATCAAGCAATAAGTAAATCATTCCACACGTGTGGATCGTTTTTGGTGGAATTCTCGTGGTGGAAAACAAGTAAACTTGTTTCTTCAGCATATTGTAGTTTCAGAGGTTTTGATGAACAGAATTACGTAACTTAATACAACAAAAAAGTCTAATAATGGTCAAAGAATTGTACTACCAAACTGTCAGATTGTTCCTGTATGCTAAAGATGTCTATGCTAAGCTAATGTAACAAACATACAAACAAAACTTGGTGAGGATGTTAAAGGGTTAACCTTTCGTCTTTTGACTTCGTCATTGCTGCTGAAGCTGGAAGTTAACATCGTTCCACCGTTAAACTTCCACAATTGAGTTGTACTACGGCTGTGCACGCATGGGATGCTTCACCATGCAGAGGAGCAACCACGGTGCACCATGGGTAGTGCCCTGGCACCGGCAGGAGAGGCTTAAACATGTAAATAGTTGGAGTAGTTAGCTTAGAGCTGTATATATGTGTAGCACAGGCCATTCTGTTCTGGACTGTGTGGGCTGTTGAGTGAGGTAGCTTTGCAGTGTTGGGCTCTATCATCAGTGTGGAGTGTGTGAATATAGATGACCTGCCAGCCATTCAGTAGCACCAGACAGTTGGTCTCCACTGCTGCCGTGTTCAGTAAAGTGCTACATTTCCAGCATCTTCTTAATCTACGCTGATACCACAGACCATATACCCAACAGACCTGATGAGCATCTGCTCTTTAGTTCTGGATGAACTCTATGGAAATGAGCTGAGTGGTGGCCAATCAGATGGTTGATATGTGGTGTGATTGCAACCGATATTCTGTCGCCCGCAGAGGCGATCTAACACTGGACTACACACTGAGCGGGAGATATAGGGCTTGATAAATATGTCAGAATGTATATTGTTTTTAGGCGTAGATAGATGGAAAGATAACCTAACGGCCGGCAGCTGCGGAGGGAAGTGACACGGATGACTGTAATCAAAATATGGCAGGTTGAAAAATACATGAGTAGGATATTGTAGTATAACTACAAATTACAGTCCCATACGAGGTCACACAGGCCTTTACTACACTCAGGTTACTGCGAAGATTAGAACCTTTATTATTATTTTTAGCATTTTTTTAGCATTTAATTAATTAGCATTTACAGTCCTGAAATATGACAGTGCCGCAGCCACCCACCCCCAAATTCTGCACGTCTTTCAGCCATTATTGGGTTTTATTTTGTGCAGTATTTACGTTTTATTGGGTGTTTTAGTGCTCCATTTCTAGCAAATGTACAGACTATTCATTTGCACATGCAAGATCAGAAGTTGCACCATGAGTACCTAAAGAAATACATTTGGTGGGTCTTTTTTTTGACCCTGTAATTTCCCAAAATGCACCATTACTGTTCAGTTGAAACCGCAATTGCATGCACAAGTCTAACGCCAATGGCGGAAATCAGTTAAAGCATCTTCTACAAAGGACCTAACTTTGGTGCAGGCCACCATTTAACAGTTTATTGGAGTTTCCAATATGTTAAACCCAACAAATGCACAGTAGTCGTCTATTAATATGTTCATATTAACACTTATTTTCAAATATTAGCACAACACAACTTCATTCAAGCACAACCATATGCTTAGTTTAACTCAAAAACCCAACAGATGTGCTGTGACTCGTATACGATTGAATCAGTTTTGAACATTTATTGACTTATTATATTTCATTTATTGACAATATAAAGAAGCCATAGAGTACACCAAACAGGGCAACAGCTGGGTTGAACCTTCACACTCCTTTGAGAATATGAAAAGTGGGTGATTGGGAAAGAAAGGACAAGAGGCAGTCTTGAGTGGAGAGAGAAAAAGTTTTATTAATGATCGGTGATTAATTCGCAGAAACAATCAACCAAAGCGATTAGCGCTCTAAAGCAAGTTAAAGACAGTGAAGTGAATCAGATAGACAGAGATACATGCAGGACAGCAGGACTCGAGCTTTCAGAGACTGATCTTGAGCTCCGTGGTTGGATATCGGTTATGGCAGTGGCGCGCTGATCTCTCTACTTCAATCAGAGTTTGTTTTTTTTTTTTTCCATCACTTACAATATCAAAACAAAACCACATTAGCTGTAACAGCTCATTTCAGTGAACAGTTCTGTGGACTGTTTCGTGTGTGTCTATGTATGTGTGTGTGTGTGTGTGTGTGTGTGTGTGTGTGTTTCCATTATTTTGGCCAGTCCTGAGACCCTAACGGGATCGATGTTTCGTCACCATCAGCAGGACTCAACTTCCAGTGTTTACAGACCATCAACATCAAACTCCAGCACCCACATGCTATTTTCCAAATTACAATGTCGGTAAAAATGCATCCGTATCACATTCAGGCCTAAACAGATTCAGTTTCAGTTTAACTCTTCCCTCGTCTTTTTCGGCTTTGTCGCTGCTGCTGTGATCTTTAAGGCGGAAGTTGATTTTTGGGGGTTTTTTGCATAACGTTCCACAGTTAATCTGCATGCTAGGACGCAGTCGGGTCCACCTTAATCGTGAAGCCCTGCTGGCAAGAGACAGTAACAATGATAAGTGCTTAGATTATAGAGTGCTCCCATTGTCTATATAAACGCTCGCTCGCTCGGCCCCAGGAAGTCTTGGGGGAGGGGGCCCGAGGGGATCATTGGTCGCTTAACCGGCAAAGCCCAGCTCCTTGTAGTAGGCTTCGATGTCGTTGATGACCACGCCCATCACTCTTCTCAGAGCATCCTGACCGGCACCATCCAGCCCTGCCTTCTCGGCCAGGACTTTGATCAGGACCTCAGTGATCAGCTAAGAGAGAGAGAAAGAGAGAGAGAGAGAGGTTGACTTAGAGTGAGCTACTTCACTAACTGAAGGTTCACAGCTCTTAGCTACTTATAGTACTAATAGAATAGTGTTCACGTAGTGTTGTGTTTAAACCTCCGACCACTAGACAGCAGTGTTTCTATCTATCCTCAGCCATTAGACTCAGCGTAAACATGTAGCGTAAGGGTGCACGGCTAACGTTAGCATTAGCAAACCCATGCATGTGGTGGTTACGGCACTTTTCCTAAAGTTAGCTCTAAAAATCTCAATATTATATCACCTTCATCAGAGTATCGGACTGCATGGGAATGCCCCGCTGCTCGCTGGACATGCATCGTTGCATTAAGTAGCGTCACATGCCGTCACGTAGCACAGCAGGACTAGATAATGCGGGCAGCGAGAACCGATAAGCTCAAGTCGTTACGCTCTACTTGGCATCGGTTTACTACCTCTACCTCACAAACTGGCTGTTTTCCAGTGGAAAGCTACAACTTGGAAAAGGTTCAGCTAGTAACGTTAGCTTAGCTAACAGGCCATTAGCATTAGTCTGTTTACCTAAAAGACTGGCCGCCTCTCTTTGTGTACAGTTCAAGCCGCATGTGCTCTAGTCAGTATGGCTTTCATGTGATGTGGTAACGGTAAAATGCTGAGTGGCGTGCCGGGCCGCGCTAACAGAGCTCGGAGTTGCCTGCGTGTCCACTGTGCAGTGGCCTTAACAATGAGGCTATCCAATTTCTTAGCATTTAGCGTTATGTGTAAGCTACACCATATCTTCCTTGGCATTCATTTTAAGCTGCTTTCTAGCAGTTGAAGCTAGAGTAGAACAATTTAAGCTTGTTTGATTATTTGTTAGCTATCTATTTTTTTAGCTCCCTATTTGGACTTATGTCCTGTAGGTGGCGCTGTAGCACTGAGCGGCTGAGAGTTGACTGCTGTGCACAGTGACGTAAAAAACGAGCGGTGGTTGGGAGTGTTACCCTGAAGTTGTTGATGCCGATCTTGTGCTGGTTGGCGTGAGTTGTAGCCAGTGGCTTGAGGGCGGATGCGTGGTTGCCCTTGGCCTTCAGCAGCTCCCCCAGTTTCTTCAGGACGGTCACGCCATGGGCAGCGATGGCAGAGTTTGAGGCCACCTCACTGGCGGGGATCCCGGCAAATTTGGGGAACAGCTTCTGGGTCTCAGGATGCTCCAGGAACAGACTGCAGAGAGAGACAGAGAGAGAGAGAAGGAGGAAGAGGCCGGTCATTCCAACCGCTCAACGTCAAGGATTTACGACTGATCTATTACAACGATTGTTAACTTTCAGAATTGAAATTTATCGAGATGGCCATTTTGGGTCATTCCTGGGGGTCCAGTCATCATGTAACACCCAGAGCGTGGACTTTTATAAACAACGTAACTTGGAAAATGGAACTTACGAAGCCTTCCTACAACAGCAGCGACGTAAAAGTCATGGAAGGTTTAAGTAGGAATGATGTTTTAACACTGACAAAGAACTTTCTTTATTCGCTGGTGAATAGACTGAGCTGAATAGAGAGAGAGAGAGAGAGAGAGGGAGAAAGTCATGGAGGTAAAAGCTTCGTTATCGAGACGGTGATCTAAGCTTTCTAATAGTCAGAGCTCCTCAGAGAGCAGGTAGAGAGGGTGAGAGAGAGCGGAGGGGAAAAACAGGGGCCATGAAAGGACCTATTGTCTGGGGCAATGAGCTCAGGCTGCATCAGCATCCTGTTACCCTAAGAGAGAGGGAGAGAGAGAGAGGCAGGTGGATGGACTGATTTCCATTGGCCGCATCCATCCTACCTCAGAACCAGCCCAGCCCGCTTCCACCTTGTTTAGATTTCGCCACAGATCACTGAAATTTGCAAAAGCATCACAGTGTCGAGATTTTATCGCCTGCCGGTGAGAGTAGGACTGCCTCCGCTATCGCGCTGCAGGGCTCGATGACTCAGTAGTTCTGGAGAATAACGCTGTAGAACACTTCATCTCGAGAACGCCTCAAATTTCAAAAGCGGTGCTGAAATCTCGACACGCGATAAAGATGTTTAGAATTTGAGAATCTGCACTGGAAGAGTCATCGCTGCATAACATACTCCACATGATCTGTAAACAGTGGTGTATATCTTTGTGCTATAGTGCAATAATACAGTACGTGACTCTTTGCTATGTAATGCATTATATCTGCACAATTTTCAATTTATTGGATGTAATATATTTAAGTATAAATTATATATATACTATATATATATATTATATATATATATTCTTCATACTACAGTGTAAGTTATGCTACAATATATAACTATATTTGTGCTTTAATGCATTATACTACCGTGTATATCTATATTTGTGTTATAATATATTATACTACAGTATACAACTGTATTATGCAATTACTGCAATATATAAACACATTTGTGTTGGAATCTAGTATATTACAGTATATATCTTTATTGGTGCTATAATGTATTATACTAAAGTATATAACTGTATTTGTGCTATAAAATACTAAAGTATATAACTATATTTGTGCTATAATGTGTTATACTAAAGTATATAAATATATTTGTGCTATAAAATACTAAA
>JAVGWN010001153.1:0-12780 GCA_034552555.1 Semaprochilodus insignis | reverse complement strand
AACTTTTTTTAATTTACCTTTATCCGTCCTGCAAGTGGATTATTTGATATCTAATCTCCTGAACCTGACTGGAAACCGAATAGATGAGGCGGGGTGGTGATGGGGGGGGTTTCTGAGGTTTGCACAGTGCTGTATATGTGAGAGTGTGTGTGTTTGCTCAGGTCTATATTAAGGGCTCCTGACAGTGAGATATTAGCCTGTTATTTAATATTAATATCTGCACTGTCGTATTCCCACTGGGCCGCATTATGATATTACTAATGAAAGAATAACAAGGCAGAGCTCGGCCCCCGCCTAATCAAATCAGACGCACGGAGCTCAGGATGATTAAAACAGCCCAAAGAAAGCAGCGGCGAATGAAACTCAGATGGGAGAAATCTGGCACTTCATTCACCGAACTGCCTGCAGTCACTGATTACATGTTTACCAAAGCGTGACAACAGGTTGCACATTTCCTCAAAGCTGCGCGCTGTAATTATTAAATATTAAACATTTTAATGCAGAACCATCGTGATGGAGCTCGTAATGACCTTGTATAAGCAATTTTCATTTCATATAGAGAATCGTTTCATATAGTCCCTCATGAGGAAACTGACTTGTTGTGAGACGAGCCCCGGCGAACCAGTAGAAGCTAGTATGACTGAATCTACACTCAAATTATATATTATTATACATCTGTCTTTCTGTCTGTCTGTCTGTCAGTCAATCAGTCAGTCAATCAATCCGTCATTCAGTCAGTCAGGCAGTCTGTCTGTCAATCAATCAGTCTGTTTGTGAGACAGTCAGTCAGTCAGTCATTCAGTCAGTCAGTCAGTAATTCATTCAGTCAGCCAGTCAGTCTTTCTGTCAATCAATCAATCAGTCTGTGAGTCAGTCAGTCAGTCAGTCTCTCTGTCAATCAATCAATCAATCAATCAGTCTGTTTGTCTGTCTGTTTGTGAGACAGTCAGTCAGTCAGTCAGTCAGTCAGTCAATCTGTCGACCTGTCTGTCAATATCTATATCAATATCTATTGATCTATCTATTTTATCACTTCCACCTTCTGCCTAAGCAGTGGAAAGGTTCAGACACTCCCAGTCTTCCTTGTTACTGTTGATGGTTGAAGTGTAAATGTGAAGGTAACGCCTCCCCCGCAGGTAACACACCGGACCAGCTGAATTTAACATATTAATAAAACAACTGATAAACCAAAATATGGAAAAGGTATGGTACATATGGCTGCTGAAGAAAACCCAGCTACCTCCTTCATCATCTGAGCAAACCAGCTGCCCTTTACACTGGAGTTAATATTACATGAAGAATGGACCAATAGAAATGCTCCAAAACTGCTTTGACTTCGTTTTAACTTCAGACCAGCTGCGTTTGTGGTCAAGGTTAAATCCAGCACATTCGATTGGTTTTCTTTAACTATGTCTTCATATCATTTGAATTCAGTCCAGCAGGTGCAGCTGTTTGGACCATCTGTAACAGCTCGCTAGCTCGCTATGCTGCACTTCTCTCTCTCTCCCCGGTCAAAGAAAAACAATAGCGTGGAGATGCAAGACGGTGCACATGAAAAGAAGCTGAGTCTGGCACTTCTAGCTGGAAGAAAGTCGCCTTGCTCCGCTCCGGCCCCCAGAGGAGAAGAGCTTTGGGCTGTTTGATGATCAAAGCGCTTGCGCCCGCGTGAAGGTGAGCTCAGTCGGGGTCCGTCTGCAGGCAGGTTCCGCACATATACAGAGGGGATATCAGTGAGAACGGTGGTGGGTTCATGGTCTACAAGGCAAAGAATGGAATGCTTTGGTTTATGGGTTGCTTAGATGTACTGGACGTGGGTAAAGGTCATCCAACTTGAAGGTCATTTCCTTCTTCACCGACTGTAAAACACTTTGTTGCTTTCCTACAGTTTGCATTACACGGACTGAAGGATTCAAATGCATATCATTTCCACATGACTGACCTATAATACATCAACACAATTACTCAGCATGGAGCTGTAGAGGTTCCTAATGGAGTCCTGTGATAATCCATCCCATGCAGCTTGAATATCCTCACACAGTTCCTGCAGATGGTGTGGTAGGGGTGGAGGTGGAGTGACACAAGGCCTTCTGGACGTGTGACGCGTGACAACAAACCGTTCATCTTGGTGCTGACCACGGTGCCTCCACACACGGATTCGTTGGTCGTCTCCACCAAGACTAAACCGGGATTCGTCACTGAAGATGACCCGCTGCCATTCTGAGTCACTCCATGACAGTCTGGCACGACACCATTGCAGCCTTTGGTGACGTTGACGTGGTGTTAAGGACAGCCGCTGTAACGGTCTGTGTGGTGCAGCCTGGCAGCATTGACCATGGCTCTCCATTGATGCTTCGTGGTTGGTCGAGACCAAGCACGGAAGTTCCAGCTTACAAAAGCAGCACTCTTGCTGGTGTTACCAGCGGAGTAGCCGGCCAAGGGAGCACAAGGTAGTGCGAAGATCATTGTTGCTGCAAACTGCAGGGGTTCCGCCACTTTGGGGAGGAGGACACGACCCTGAGCAAGGACTGGGCCCCATGGCATGTTCGTGCACCAGGATGGTGGATGACTAGGTAGAGTGCATCTGTGATGTCACTGCTGTTTTTCATGCACAACTTGCTATTAATGTTCAAAGAACAATTGTGGTTCTTTTTTTTAGGCTAATTTAGTTCGCTCATTTTAGTAGCTTCAGCGTTCGCCACTGCAATGGTAAGCTCCCTGGACATAAATGAGTCCCCTCTGTGATGTTCTGGGGGTGTTATAATGATGTAGAAATGGGTTCTTTGGTTGGGGTGACAGTAGATTAGAACCACACTGAGGCCTACACTGAGCTGCTTACCGAGGAACATAATATTCCTATCCCGGCATTCCAAGATGACAGTGCTGGCATTCACAGGGCTGCAAATGTGACTGATTGGCATGATGAACGTTCAAGAGCGTTCACACATCTGGACTGACCTGCAAAATCCCCAGATTTGAATCCTCTTGGGAAAACTACCTGGAACAACCAGTGAAACGCCAGGGAAGGCATCCACCAAATCTGGACCAACTGACCAGTTCTTTGATGTAAGAGTGTCTGAACATTGATGTGGCCTACATCCAGAAACTTGTCCAGTACACGCCAAATCCAGTCACAGCTGTTATTGGTGCTCGTGGAGGTGTTACGTGCTATTAGGTACGTGGTGGTAGCTTATAATGACCCTAACACCAAATCAGCTATGGAGTCACATTTATGTCTATTTTATGGAAATCAAAAAAGGCAATCATTTTCATATTTGATATCTTGGATGCTTTGGAAGACTCCAGTGATCGGTTTGCTTCCTGATTGCCATGAACAGCCCAACGTTTACTAACAGGCTATTTATGCAGCTTAGTTTCCATAGTTATTTCAGTTCACAGGAATGGGTGGAGCTTATTGACTGTGGGCCAAATGGGCAGTCATATGGAAATGTGGTCATGGTTGTGACATCACAAGCATGGTGAATTCAAAACAGACTATTTATGCCACTTAGTTTCCATTCATGGTATCTGAATGGACCCACACTACTGGGTCCCCACTACTGGGACCACACAACTGGGGTGAGGTAGGTTTTGAAAGTAAGTATCAAGTTCTGTTATGTTTTCCACGATATGGATCCTTGAATGGGATCATTTTCCAGCCAGTGAAGGTTCAGTTAACAGTTGTGCATTCCTTCACCTTGCTGTTTGCTTGGTTTCCAGAGCATGTCGTGCCCTACTGCCTCCGATCGTCCCGTTGGTTGGGTGGTGGTCACATGATAGAGCGATAAAACAGCATGAAGAATGCAGATCAGGCTTTTACGGCTTCAATTAAACAGCACCACGGACAGCGCTCCCTCTACTGCATCTCTCTCTCCCTCTCCGTTTAATGGAGACGTTCCTCGGCTTTATAACCCCTCTGTTTAATTGCTGGTGCCTCATCCCTCAGTGTGGAGAGATGAGGAAGAAACAGGGAGAGACTGATGGTTACTCAATCTTTGTAACCACACCGATTGACCACACTGTTAATTATTACCCTGATTCCACAGGATTTACTGCAACAGCCAATCAAACAAAGGCTTCTTTGGAGTCATCCAAAAATCCCCAAAAAGCTTTATTGGAAATTATTACAATCAGCCATGATGGATTCTGACTTTCCAAAATCAATGCAGTTGAATCGCCACCTTCAGATCGTTGCGCTTAGGCGTTCTGCGGTGATACAGAGGCTGCGTTGCAATCATGCTTCTTCACAGATGCTGCTGTTTTATGTCCTCATGACAGCAGTGAATCAGAAGGGCATGTAATTAGACTTGCTGGGGAGCCATTACACATGGAGCTGTATCACAACTGCCTTTATGTGTGTGAGCTCTGAATGCTACATTGATGATACGCCTTTCAGTGAGGTTACAACAGAGTCACTCCATGAAGTCTGGCACCACACCATTGCAGTCTTTGGCGACGTTGACGTGATGGACAGTCGTAACGGTCTGTGTGCATGTAGTCCTGCGTCGTGTAGTCATCTGCCAATGGTGCTGGCACTAACAGGATGACTCATGGAGGACATCACTGCTCGCTGAATGTCCACAATCATGGCCATTGGGCCAGTCAGGTACAGCGATAAGGCCCGTCCTTGCTTACGTCACATGCGCGGCCAGGCGCAAAACTTGAATCATTTGCATGCGTCACGATGTCAAACCTACCCACCAAATTTCATTCCTGTCGGTTGATTCCTTCTGGGCGCAGCTGTTTGTGCTGCTATGTGTTTGATGATGAGTGTAGACCCAGTGTCTTTCCACATCGAAGAAAAACAGACAATATAGATATTTTCTCATATTAAAAACATAATTATGTGCAATAGCACAGAAACAGTCATGAAACCATGTGAGAAAGCCTCTTACATGCAGTCTTTGGTGACGTTGACGTGGTCTGCGTGCATGTAGTCCTGCGTGGTGCAGCCGTCTGCCAATGGTGCTGCACTAACAGGATGACTCATGGAGGCATCACTGCTCGCTGAATGTCTGTAATCGTGGCTGTTGGGTCATGTTGCTGGTGCGTACCTTCTTCTACCCACTGCTGGCAACAGCAAGCATGCTATGGTAGTATCCGCATGATCGGTATGGCATGCAATACATTGATAAGACCCTCCGAGCCCTATGATGCGACCCCAGTCAAACTCTTCCAACTGCTCAAACTGCTTTTGAACTCTTCTTGAGGCACGACCTTGACAGTCATGTGCCAGTGGTGCTGCACTAACAGGATGACTCATGGAGGCATCACTGCTCGCTGAATGTCTGCAATCGTGGCTGTTGGGTCAGTCAGGTACAGCAATAAGGGCCGTCCTTGCTTACGTCACATGTGCGGCCGAGTATGAAACTTGAAACATTAGCATGTCTCACAATGTCAAACCTCCCCAGCAAGTTCCATTCCTGTCGGTTGATTCCTTCTGGGCGCAGCTGTTTGTGCTGCTATTCGTTTGATGATGAGTTTAGACACAACGTCTTTCCACATCGAAGAGAAACAGACAATATAGATATTTTCTCATATTAAAAACATAATTATGTGCAATAGCAGCCATAAAACCATGTGACAAAGCCTCTTACATAAACCTGAACTTCAGTGGCTCTGAGGCTTGACTGTTAGATTGAAACACCGCAATTACTGAAAAGGCCAAGGATTACCGAAACGGCTCAGAGTCGAAGAAAATCCAGGTGAATAAAAGGGATACAGGTTTGGCAGTGTTTCCGTAATGCATTCAAAAGTCCTTCAGTTGCGCTCTTTGTAGCAGTGATGAGCTCCTGGCTTTCACACGAGTGAACAAGTTCCCGAAACAGGAAAGTTCTGCTCTTAAACTGCTTACAGCACCTTTCTCAGTGCTTCACCATTTCAGCATGAAATCCTTTCAGCCGTTTCATGATGGAGATTTTGGGGCAATTTCTCTCAATAGGACTCGCATAACCTACATTCAGTTACTGGGAGCTGGATTCGGAAGTACGGAATAATAATATGGCTCAAGTTATGTCTTTTTATATAATGACACTTTAACAGTGACGGTCCAGCTGAGGAATATGCAGGAGAGACACTCTCTTCTGGGTCTTCCAGGATGTAGAATCGGATTGTTCGGTTGGATGTTTAACCCTTTAACGTCCTCGCCAAGAAAATAGAAAACGAATTTTGTTTGTTTGTTTGTTTGTTTGTTTGTGGCAATAATAATAATAAGGCACACAGTGAATCACAGGGCAGTACTTGGAAGTCTTGGTCATGCTCTTCCGACCTATGTCGGGACATTCCTAGTCGTATGACATTTTGCATTGTCCTGCTGGAAGATCCCATCTGCTGCAGGGGAGGCAATCAGCGGTATGGGTGTACGTGACCTGCAAGGATGGATTCATACCTGAATCGGTTGGGAGTGCCTTCCACATGGATGAGCAGGCTCAGAGAACGCCAACTTCCTTCACGAGCTACATGCTGCTGCCGTCAAAAGCAGGACGTGGTCATAATAACGTGACTCGACTGTCTAAAATCCAGCTCTCTCTTTATCGGATTTCTTAGTCAGATTCCTGGGCCTTAGTCTGATCTAGGAAATCGGAGTATGCTGTTAACATGGCCACTTATTCCGATTAACTGCAGAATTCCGAATACGATCGGAATATCGAGTGCGTGTATACACATGAACTGTCTGTGGCATGTATGTAAACCCAGCTGCCCTGTGAAAATGGTCCAGCGTTCCATATAACAGTTTCTTGCTCCAATAACTTGCATTAAAAAGTTAACGACATTCCTGTCTTCCTTTTAAAGTTGGACCATTGTGGAAAGACAAGGATTAATTCCAGCAGTTAACAGTGAAAGCCTGGCACCATCCTGTCATACCTATAATTCACCTTATGACCCAGAACGATCAATTCTTATGAGTGGTTAAATCTGCCACACATATATTTCCGGTATATCTTTATTAAGGCCAATTAATTCCAATAGCAGCGCTTACTTAATCACCCAGATAATGTGCTAGCGTCTTGTTGAGGGGGGCCAGTGTTCTGTCCAGATTTAAATTAACCTAAATTCATATTACATCACTGATTATTCCCTGTATCGTTTCTTTAGAATTTCTGCTTTCATAAATCTCTCCACTTCTGGACCAGCACCAGGCGTGCCTCAGCATCTCTGCAAGAACAGTGCGGGAATAAATTGAGTCCAACCTATTCAGCATTAACACAAAGCTGCTCTATGCTCTGGGTCACCGTGGCTGAGGCCACTTAATTCCCTATTCCGAAACATGCATAAACAAATTTAGGGAATGAATAAATATTGCTGTGCTTTTCCTTTTTCCGCCTTATCCCATGGATACAAATGCACCTGATCCTGTGCGCTATTAGCATGCTGATATAACCGAGGCCCTAGTGTTGGAAGCTACTGAAGATGAACTCTTCTCGCTGAAAAGGCTAAAGAGCTGCCATCAAAGCCTGGCAACATCATCAGCGGCGGAGCGCCTGCTTTAATTGGGTTGCCATGTCTTGCCATATTTCTTGCCACATCAAGAACAGAGTACAGAAATGGAAGGGAACTGCTCATGATCCATAGTATACCACCCTATCTGTGAAGTATGGTGGAGGTAGTGTTATGGTGTTTGCATGTATGGCTGCCAATGGAACTGATATTTGATGAAGATGTGGTTAAATATTGCTGAGCTTTTCCTTTTTCCGTCTTATACCATGGATACAACATACACCTGAGCCTGTGTGCGAGTAGCATGCTGATATAACCCGCGGCTGTAGTGCTGGAAGCTACTGAAGATGAGCTCTTTTGGCTAAAAAGGCTAAAGAGCTGCCTTCAAAGCCTGGTGGCATCATCAGCGGTGGAGCACCTGCTTTAATTGGGCTGACATATTTCTTGCCCTATCAAGAACAGAGTACAGAAATGGAAGGGAACTGCTCATGATCCATAGTATACCACCCTATCTGTGAAGCATGGTGGAGGTAGTGTTATGGCGTTTGCATGTATGTCTGCCAATGGAACAGGTATTTGCTGAAGATGTGGTTGCTGCAGCAGGATGAATTCTGAAGGGAATTAATAAATATTGCTGAGCTTTTCCTTTTTCCACCTTATCCCATGGATACAACATACACTTGAGCCTGTGTGCGGTTAGCATGCTGATATAACCGAGGCCCTAGTGCTGGAAGCTACCGAAGATGAACTCTTCTCGCTGAAAAGGCTAAAGAGCTGCCATCAAAGCCTGGCGACATCATCAGCGGTGGAGCGCCTGCTTTAATTGGGCTGCCATGTCTTCTTTAGGCCTTTTTGTGAGGCTCTTGCTAATTAGATTACCCCCCTCCCTCTACCCCTCACCCCCTACATTAATAATAAATATGCACGAGGAGTTGGATTACTTTTCGTAAGTAGGCCGCAGTCAGACTCCCAACACTGTGACCCAGATACGGAATAAAGTGACAACTGAATCACCTCTTCCGAGCAATTATGCCAGAAAAGGTAACAAGAGGCAATGAATGCTTCCGAACACTCTCGAGAGGCTTATTTGAGCGACAAAGGATAGAACTGGTTGGATGGAATTAGAGCTTTTCTGGCATATATGGAAGATGAGTTGTTCCTGGCACGGATGCACGGCATATGTGCGAGATTCGACGCTCCTCAGATCTGTTCACCTGCCAAACTGCCACTCTTCACAGTCTATATGGCCGCATATTGATTCGAGGTTCAGTAGGAACCAACAAACATTTATGCTACTTAACAAGACGCCACTGAAATGAGCAGCAGTGCTATGCTATTGTGGCTAACATGCTAATAATGCAAGAAAGCTGTTAAACACCAGCATGCTACCGTAGAGTGTTAAGCTAGTAACTGGACAATTGGCTGCTCAGCTGTTCCATGGCCAGCTGTAATTATTCCCTCATTGTTTCACTCTCAGGTAAGCAGATCAAAGTTCAAGAGTTGATTTCCAACATGGCATTCGGATTTGGAAGCTCTCAGTCCAAAGAGATTCACTGCCAGTGCAGCCAGCCATCACCAGGCTGACGAAATTGACTAGAATGATGGGCAGAAAAGAGGACAGAACAGGAAGGGACCTGCTCATGATGCATAGTATACCACCCCATCTGTGAAGCATGGTGGAGGTAGTGCTATGGAGTTTGCGTGTATGGCTGCCAATGGAACTGGTATTTGCTGAAGATGTGATTGCTGCAGCAGGATGAATTCTGAAGGGCTGTGTTATCTTCTGAGTTGCAACCACATGCTCCAAAAGCGGAATGTTCTGCAATGGCTAAATCAATCGCCTGAGCTGCGTCCTATCAAGAAAGTGTTTAACATACTGAAGGTGATGCTGAATGTTAAAAACACCCCAAGAACAAACAGGAACTGGAGACAGCTGCAGTAAAGGTTCCAGACTTAAGGCATTCATTGACTGCAAAGGATTTGTGGCCATACCAAATCCCATTTTTGCCCATGGAGGCAAAACCGGATGGTTCCAAAATCCTAAACTGTCACGTAACAGCCTTGCCTCATTAATATTCACTCCTCCAAACATTTACACACACCAACCAGCTCACCTTCTAGCCCAGCAAAAGGATAGAAATGGAGCAACTGCAATGAAAACGGCAGACAGTGCAGGATCGCTGCGAAGGGAATGTTGGCACTCTTCATACCCTGTGCAAGGAACCATCAAAGGGCAAGCCTGAAGCTCATCTTCCAATGAGGCTGCAGTTAGCTCAATAGCTACTTAATCAAATGTTTAATTCCAGCTTAAATGCTAAACGTCTTATACAGGCGCCATAATGTAATTCCATCACAACCTTCAGCTCTCAGTTCCTTCCTGTTCACCAGCTTCCTAATCCAATGTTCCGTTCCACCTTAAATGCTACGTCTTATACAGGTGTTGTAATGTAATTACATCCCTATTTAAGGTGGAACTGAAAATTCACAAAACAAGCTGCCAAATAAGAACTTCAGCTCTCGGTTCTATTCACCAGCTTCTTAATCCAATGTTCTGTTCCACCTTAAATGCTTCAGGCTGTACAGGTGGCAGAATGTAACTGCAGCACCATATAAGGTGGAATGGAAAACAAGCTGCCAAACAGGAACTCCAGCTTCCGCATCTTTAAGAGGATCCTGGACAACTCTGCAAACAAGTCTGCACATTTACTCCGGACAGTTTCCCAAAACTTGGACATTATGGAGCAGCTTTTCTCAGCATTGGACACTGGAGACCATGGCATTTTGGTGTTTTAGACACCCCCCTCATATTCCTCCTGATGAACACATTATGTCACATCACCTTACTGTAATTACATCAGCCCCAACATTGGTGCTTTTGACTCAGCGTTAGCCATGTTAGCACTATTGGCCAAAGCATCCCTTTAAACCCCGCCGTGAAGCCGCATGCTCTCCTCTCGGCTAACTAAAGCAGAGAAGCAGTCAGCTCTTCAGTGTGTAATGAAGCTGTGGGCTGGTGATAGGGATTTACAGAGCGAGAGTGATACGCTCCATAGGGCCCGAGTGCATGAGTCAATATGGAGAAAGCTAAAGTGAAGGGATATAGTAGAGCCTACTCAATCCAAGGTCAAACACCCAGCATTAACTGTGTCCACATTTCAGGAATTGCTGTGCCGTTGCAGGCACCAGCTGCTAACAGGCTGAGCTTTGAACCCTGAGAAAGTCAGGAGCTAGTACTGTCATTCTGATATACAGCTCACCAGCAGGGGTGGACGAAGTACACAAACTATGTAGTAGAGTTAAAGTACAGATACCCAAGCTAAAATACTCCTCCAGTAGAAGTTCCACCCTTTAGACCTCCACTGGAGTAACAGTACTAAAGTATTTACCTTCAAATGTACTTAGGTATGGAGAGTAACAGGAGCATGATTTATTATGGCTCTAATGTCCTATTATCATTTCTGGAACAAGACTCTTAATCAGCTCAGTGTAGGTGAAGAGACTCTCGTGTCTCTCAGTCCACCAGTCTTTAATAGAAGCTCATTAATTAGTCTGACACTGACGTCTATTACAATCATCATCAGCACAGAACACTGAAGGAGAACAGGTTCCGTTAGCTAGAACTATAAAATAACTTTTGGAAACAAGCAAAGTTTTGGATTTATTTGCAACTAAGTTACAAGTTTAAATTTAATAAGAACTGGCTTTAAACCGGATCACTAATGAGTTCCTCCTTTACTGTACTGCATCTGTAGGTCTCTGTTCATAAACACAAACCAGCCGAAACACATGTACTATAAAGGAAACAGTTTTTATATAAATGCAGGAAAAGACGCTCGCCAGTCACGAGGGCATGTGTACATGTTTCTATATTGTGGTCTATTTACCCACAAAGTCAGGAACAATCTGTTTGATCTGTTTACTAACCCCGTCCTGCTTTACCTGCCTTCCTCCAGGTGCTCCTTGATGTAGTCCAGACCTGAAATGGACATTTCCACTGATGCTAAGAATCCATGGATGAGCTTGTTTCGTTTTGACATGTTACGTTTTTACACCGTATATGAGCTGAAAGGAAGTACAGATTTCCCATGATGTAATAAAAAGGAGGATGTTTGAGTTTGAAATGTGGGGGAGTTAAAGTACAAAGTCGTCCAAAATGGAAATACTTCAGTACAGATACATGGAAAAACTACTTAAGTACAGAAACTAATTACATTTACTTAGTTACTGTCCACCACTGCTCAAAAGTAAGGAAACACCCATATAAACAAAGGCACAAGCTACGGGGGAAGGGGGAAACTTGTTAAACCATCGGACCAACATGGCAGCCATCTTGAATGCCGCCATCTTGGATTCAACTTCCAGTTTTCCAAATGGGAAGGTAGGAGTGTGACACGTCAAACTGGTAGAGAATGTCACCAGGAAAACACAGTGTGTATGTGTGTGTGTGTGTGTGTGTGTGGGCGCGCACTGTGAGCTAATATGACCAAAAACAAACTCTTGTATGTGTGATCATATCATAAAGCTCGATATCATGAGATGCAAATAATGGATTTGAGGATGAACTGCTAAAGAAGAAAGCTGCACCTAACGCTCTCGTTTTTAGTGTTTATTATGCCACATGGCACGTCAGTTCAGAACGCGCCGCTCCAGCCCGACGACTCGCTCGCCTCTTTGCTCCCCAGCTGCTGTTTTTGACACTGCGCTTCTCTGACGCCCCAGAAAGTCCGCTCTGATTAACTTAGCACTTCTCGCCAGGTGCTCTGCTTCTTCCAGAGACACAAAGCAACTCGTTTTGATGGATGACGTAGGTTTAGTATATTTGCTTTCTACTCGTGTTTGTCTTCTTTTTGAGGAAATGTTGTTGGATTTCGTATTGCATGACCTACACCCACCATCAAAAGAGCAGCTGGACCCGGAAGGAATTGTGGGATTGCAGTGCATGTCCATCATGAATTAAACCTTCTTAATATAACAGGTTTTTATTACATTGGTTATGTACCTTGGGAATATGTCTTGTAAGACTGTGTATTCTGTGTGTAAAGACACGAAGGGCATAACTTTCAAGCAGGCAAAGATTCAAAATGTAGTAGAAGGACGTTAGATCTTTGCTGATCCTCAAATCTAAACATGGCCTTTGGGCTTCATCATACCAACTCATTCCAGAGGTGCACGGTGGAGATCCATCACGCAAACTCCAAACATGTTCCATCACTCCCAGTTTCTCTTTTTGTGTCTTGGTTCTTCTCAGAGGCTCTTTCTCATGCACCTAGGGAGTTTCTCCGTTAGAGTCTTTGTTCCTCTTAGTGGTTCTTCCTCATGCTCTTAGAGAGTTTCTGTTTTTGAGTT
>JAVGWN010001152.1:0-12780 GCA_034552555.1 Semaprochilodus insignis | reverse complement strand
CCTCTCTCCACCCCCTTCATTACCAACCCGTAAATATAAACACACACACACACACACACACACACACACAGAGACAGGCTGCTGACACTGCAGCACACGCACGCACGCACACACACACACACACACACACACACACACACACACACACACACACACACACTTCCAGCATGACACTTACATGGGGTTAGAGGGGTCTGCGTGATGCCCTGGTGGTCTGACCACAGCAAAACCATTCTAAAGCAAAGAAACCAAAGTGTTATTAACCTGGAGACACGCATACAAAGAAAACATTAATATTCCTTCAATATGCTCGTCGATCACTGTAAACAGTGTACTAGATAGCAGTGGGGAACCGTCTAGGCCTAATATCTAATTTTAGCTAACCAATCTGACTTTAAGCTTAGTTCAGGCCGACTCTGGATCACTTTTTGCATC
Organism: Semaprochilodus insignis; assembly: GCA_034552555.1. Lineage (NCBI taxonomy): Eukaryota > Metazoa > Chordata > Actinopteri > Characiformes > Prochilodontidae > Semaprochilodus > Semaprochilodus insignis. The sequence goes on along the minus strand of JAVGWN010001152.1, from coordinate 12,345 downwards.
ATGATGGCAACTCGTGTTGCACACCTACCCAGCTCCAGGGCTGGCTTAGTTCAGGATTTCTGATTGTAAATAGCTCTTGGACCAATCAGAGCCAATATTCTGATCTATAAGGCACAGTCACCTGATCAATCAGAGCCAGAGTTATGACCAATCAGGGACAGTCCTCTGACCAATCAGGAATATCCTTCTGATCTGTCACAGGCAGCCTTCTGACCAATCAGGGACAGCCTGGGGGTAATCAGGGAACAGGTTGCTGACCAATCAGAAGCAGCCGTATGATCAATGAGGGTCAGCCTTCTGGCCAATCAGGAACAACTCTTCTGATCAATCAGGGACAGCCTTGTACTCAATCAGGGACAGCCTTTTGATTAATCAAGGACAGTCTTCTGATGTGATCCATCAGGGACAGGCTTCTAGCCAATCAGGGACAGCCTTCTGATATGATCCATCAGGGACAGCCTCCTAACCAATCAGAGGCAGTCTTCTGATCAAACAGGGACAGTTTTCAAGCCAATCAGAGGCAGTTTTCTGAGATGATCCATCAGGGACAGCCTTCTAACCAATCAGGGACAGCCTCCTAGCCAATCAGAGACAGTCTTCTGATATGATCTATCAGGGACAGCCTTCTAGCCAATCAGGGACTGTCTTCTGGCCAATCAGGGACAGCCTTCGGATCAATCAGAGCACGAGAAAGCTCTCAGAAAGCGAGGTGAACAATAAGGAACCCGTTGAAGATCTGCGAACATGAAGAACAGCTTCCTGAAGCAGGATAGCTAGAACGTTTCCGGGTTCAGTGGCTTTATCTGAAGGCTAGTCGGGTAATGTTGGTATAAACCGTGGTCGGACATGTCTGTCAGTGTCTCATACCTTCAGTTCTCCTTTAGCCACTCTGAAGGCCAGTTCGGTCACGCTGCCGGCCGCCATGCGTGAGGCTGTAGACGTGTGCATCTCATTCCAGATGGTGTCATTATCTACCTGTAAACGGACACAAACACAGAAAAGACGGTCAGGAAAAACAAACCCAGGAAAATGCTGTGCTTATATATCGCTAGAAGTTTAGTACTAGTGTTTCAGGCAGGTCTGCTTGTTTCTTACTATACATGGACATCAAAGGAAAAAATACAATTATTTTTATTATGCATCTAATTCATTATTATTATTATTATTATTATTATTATTATTATTATTATTATTATTATTATTATTAATTATTAATTATTAATTATAAGGAAGATCCAGCATGTAGGCCCTTCAATCGGACTAACCTATTGATGCTAGTTGATACTATTCATCTGTGTCTGAGGTACAGCTCACAATCAACCTCTGTGACGGGACGCAACGCAGGACTTCATGCCGAGTGTGAACGACTGCTCTGCCTGCTGATAGCGCATCTCATCTCCTCCCATCTCTGACAGCGCTGGAGTGAAGCTGGATCTGCTGTGGCTGCCTGAGCGCCGCCACATTTATCACACTGACAGCACAAACCAGCCCCGATAAATCTCCCCGCGCCATCAGCGGGTCACACAGGGGCACAGTCACACGACAGATCCAGGAAAACGCTCCAGATTCTCTCAGCATCCCATAATAGTCACACATCCCAGTCAGGAATGTGTGAAACGTCCAACTCAGCAGTATCTCAGCTCAATAACGGTTCCCACTCATCAACGATCTGCACTCACCGACGCTTCCCCAATACCGAGGATCCACACTCTCCACACGCTGCATACTCACTGACACTACACATTCACCCACACTCCGCACTCATCGACACTTCACCATTACCATCACTCACCAACGCCTCCCCAATACCGGAGCTCCACACACCGCATACTCACTGACACTACACATTCACCCACACTCCGCACTCATCGACACTTCACCATCACTCACCAACGCCTCCCCAATACCGGAGCTCCACACACTGCATACTCACTGACACTACACTTTCACAGATGCTCCGCACTCACAGGTGCTTCCCCGTTACCAACGTCTCGCACTCTACGCCACTCCACACTCACAGGCGATTCCCTGTTACTGTCACAGCGCACTCACCGATGCCTCCCCAATACCGAAGCTCCACACGCTGCATACTCACTGACACGACACATTCACAGACGCTCCACACTCCCCGAAGCTTCCCTGTTACCGTTACCAGTGCTCCATACTCACCAACGCTTCCCCATTACTGACACTCCACACTCACAGGTTACCATTACCGATGTCCCGCATTCACCAGCTTCCACACTCACCAGCACTCAATACTCACTAACACTTCCCTATTACCGCCACTCCACACTCACCAACGCTCCACACTCACTTACATTCCCCTATTACCAACGCTCCCCCATTATCAACACTCCACACTCACAGGCGCCCATTCTGTTATCGATGTTCCACACTCACCAAGTCTTCACACTCACAGACGCTCTGCACTCACCGGCGCTTCCCCATTACTGATGTTCCACACTCATTGATGCTTCCCCATTACAGATGCTCCATGCTCACAGGTGCTCCACACTCACCAACGCTCAACAATCACCAACGCTGTACTTTCACTAATGCTCCACACTCACCATCACTACACTCTCACTGGTCCACCACACTCTTCAACGTGCCACACTCACCGATGCTGCTGATCTGTCAATATTTGTAGAAACTACACTTCAGATTCTGGATGAACACTCCAGGCAAATCCAACACTCATCGTCAACATTCCATATATGAACTCAGGAGACACGTGTAGGTTCACTTGTGGTTTAGAGAGTAAACAAAGTGTCTGTATGTGTGTTGTAGACATGGAGAACCCTGGTTCCCACCACCACCACTGTAAAGAACCAAAGAACCTCTGAACCACCTCACAACAAACCCACACTCAATCACACCTCACACACTGAATTATTCCAAAGGTTAACTGGCGTAATTCCCGTTTACCATGTTCGTCTTTAATCAGTTATTGATCACAGTTATGTACCGCTGCAGTGAATTGAATCACAAATTGAACCGTTCGCTGTGAGGCTGTTTTAAGATCAGACATTCCAGTAAATATGAAGGAGAACAGAGAGAGAGCGTGTGTGTGTGTGTGTGTGTGTGGGGGGGGGGAGCGGTGATGGGGGGCGTTGGAGGTTACATTAATCATTCATACAGATGCTAATGACGGATCCCAAAATAAAAAAAAGGGAGAGAGAAATATTACAGTGAGCAGAGCGGGGGTGGCCGCGGATGGACAGGGATGAGGTTATGCATTCCTCCACCACTCCGTTTTGTTTGTTGCCCTACTCTCCCTTCTTCTTCCTTTCTTTCTTTTCACTCCCCCCCTACTCTCTCTCTCCCTCCCTCTCTCTCTCTCTCTCTTTCTCTTTTTGTTTTCCTTTACGGAACTCACAGTGCTTGCGGTTTGGCAGCGAGTCTGGAGGAATTTCTTTTATCCTCCGCGCTGCATATTGTTCCAATCACTCCAGCGGACGCGCACACGCACACACATATTCATCCGCACTGGAGAACCGAGCCGCTCCAGAATGTCCTGTCTGGGCTGATCCAAAATCAGCTGCGTGCCCACAATGCACCGGGAGCTGGAGCTGACTCTGAATTAGCCCTTGACTTGTTTGCTGGTTGTGCGGTTTACAGACCTGGGCGGGAAGGCCTGGATAAATAATGACGGGTTTAGATTCGGCAGATTGCGGGAACAACTCGGCGTGGACGCGTGCGAGGGTTTACGTAGGGGCACATGCTTGGACTCACCAGCCACACCTACCTTGTGAGCAGGGCTGTCGAACGGTCAAGGCGATTAAGGGTTGTATTACTTGCTCAAATTAGAGTCTAAAGACAGATCACTAATTACTGCCAATATGTAATTCCCTTAAAGCTCATCCTAAATGGGACCCCCTTATGCTCTTCCAGTTTTCCTCTTTCCTTTAGTGTGCTGGAGCTTGTCATGCATGTAAACGTTCTGGAAAGTGCCAAAATGAGTCCCCTTGCGTGTTTAAGGTGGTAGTAACTTCAGGCTCCTGCAGATGGCGGTGCACGAGGTTGATGGGTCTATAAATCCCTGCGGGGTGTGAGTGACGGGATCCACAGATTGGGAAGAGGTGCTACAGTGCAGGGTCTCGCTCCATGTGTGGAAAATGGCTCCAGAGCAGATGTTAATGATTGGCTAAAAGGAGTGACTGCATTTGGGCGTGCCAAAGACCATAGTGTGAAGGAAGTAGCTGAATCTGCAGGTGTATGGAAGCGTACGGTCATACGGGTCTACCAGCAGTGGCCTAAAATCCCAGTCTACAGGGAATTCTCCTCGGAATTGTGCCAGGGAAGGCATCCACCAAATCTGGCCCAATGGACCAATTCTTTGATGTAAGAGTGTCTGAACATTGATGTGGCTACATCCAGAAACTTGCCCAGTACATGCCCAATCCAGTCACAGCTGTTATTGGTGCTGGTGGAGGTGTTACAGGCTGTTAGGTATTTGAGTTAAATAGATGGAAATGTATCCGACCATAAATACATGGTACATGGTACATTCTGGTTTAGGGACATCGGGCAGGTGTATCATTTATTGGTTAGTTTTTAGATTTTTTGGTGAGTTTTTGGTCACGTTTGTGCAAATCATAAGCAAATCTCAACGGTAAAATGAGTATTTGGATATTCTGTGCATATACAGTGTACAACATATTACATAATCAAGTTTACTGATATTATTTTTGTTTATCTTTTATTGTATTTAATTTACATGTGGCCCGCTGACCTGGTGAACCTAAAAAAGAAGTCATTTTTTATATGCAGGGCTGCAACAAACGACTATTTTGATAATAATAATAATAATAATAATAATAATAATAATAATAATGTTTATTTATAGAGCACCTTTCATACCATTGGCAGCTCAAAGTTCTTTACAGACAGTTGACATCAGTAATGGGAAGGAATAGTACTACTACTACTACAACACACACACACACACACACATATATACATATACATACATATATGTATATATACACATACACATGTAAAAACACATAAACACACATACAAATACACGCACACACACACACACACACATATACATACATATATGTATATATACACATACACATGTAAATACACACAAACACACATACAAATACACACACACACACACACACACACACACACACACACACACACACACACGCTAAACGCTGATACGTGTGTAAGTGTGTATTAATGTGAGCTCTGAGCTCGACTGTCTGATAGAAGCTGGAACTGAGCCCCACAGTATAGAAGCAGAGTAACTGAAAGAGGTCTCTCCATGTCTCTCCATGTCTCCTGTATTCTACAGAAGGTATTAGCAGAAGGCCAGCATCTGTAGATCTAAGATCACCAGCTGGAACATAAACAGAGAGACGTTCTGCGATGTAAGCAGGTTCTAGATTATTTTGAGTCTTATAGACCAGCAGCAGAACTTTAAAGTCTACTCTAACAGATACAGGTAGCCAGTGCAGCTGTTTCAGAACAGGTGTGATATGAGCTCTGTGTTTAGGGTCTGTTAGGATCCGAGCTGCTGCGTTCTGCACGAGCTGCAGGGGATAGACGGTTCTCTTAGGAACCCCAGTAAGGAGAGCGTTACAGTAATCAGTTCTGCTTGTAACAAACGCATGAACAAGTTTCTCTGCGTCACTCTGAGACAAAAACGGCCGAACTTTAGCGACTGACATGCAGGATAAAACTGAGCTCAGAGTCTAAGATCACGCCCAGGTTTCATACTTCAGGTTCCCAATCTGTTTTTGACTATGAACCAGTTCAGGAGAATCATCCCGTATCTGTCATAGTGGAGGCTCTCGAGGTGAACTGGAGCTGCTTTGGTTAGTTTGCTGCTCATTGATTTATCCACAGCTCTCCTGCAAGCTAATACTGTCCACTCCTATAGCTGTAGCTAATATACTGCTTTATGAATGGAACAAATTCTCACTTATTTATGGGTGCAAATGAGACAAATGTGATTAATTGCGATTCACTATACAAGCAGATGCGGTTCCGGGTCCGAGACCCTGGATAACGTGATTCACTCACCCCTACTCCTCCACACGGCAGCATCACGAACATCCTCTGGGACAGAATGCCTGTTGAAAGCAGAGTTATCAGGGTTACATTCCTGTCTGACTTCATCAACACCACTACCCCAGCACAATGCAGGGTTCCTCACTCTAGAACAGTCAGAACGCTGCATGGTGGAGGGTTGCAATGCAGATCTATGCACGCACATGCAAAGGTTTGGGAACCCCCGGCCAAATTCCATGCTGTGGTTTAGATGTATATGAGTGAACACATCCTCTATAGCAGGGGTTCTCAACCTTTTGCACCCCAAGGCCAAACTGATAATAAGTAATAGCAATAATAGTAATTAATAATAATTAATAGTATTAATAGTAATAAGCATGGCTGCCCACCAGAAAACCACAATCAACTTTCCTAAATACAATTTCTCCCAGACCATGTATTTGTACATGTGTACATTAATCTATTAATAGATTAGTAATACTACACTAATATGGTTATACTGTATATGATGTTTCTGGCCCACTGCCATATTTGATTGGCTGTTTCATGAAACTTGCAGGACACTGTACACTGTGCAGTTTACACCGTATACAATCAGCCATGGTGTGAAATATCACAATAATAATACTGTCCATCAAATACTGTCATTATTTGCCATATTTGATTGGCTGTTTCATGAAACTTATTTCGGTTGCTTGCAATTGCTGCGACAGAGTTTCAAGGGAGTTGCAGGACACTTTACACTGTGCAGTTTACACCGTATACAATCAGCCATGGTGTGATATATCACAATAATAATACCGTCCATCAAATACTGTCATTGTTTGCCATATTTGATTGGCTGTTTCATGAAACGCATTTCGGCTGCTTGCAACTGCTGCGACAGAGTTTCAAGGGAGTTGCAGGACACTGTTCACTGTGCAGTTTACACCGTATACAATCAGCCATGGTGTGATATATCATAATAATACCGTCCATCAAATACTGTCATTATTTGCCATATTTGATTGGCTGTTTCATGAAACGCATTTCGGCTGCTTGCAACTGCTGCGACAGAGTTTCAAGGGAGTTGCAGGACACTTTACACTGTGCAGTTTACACCGTATACAATCAGCCATGGTGTGATATATCACAATAATAATACCGTCAATAAAATACAGTGTTGTAGGACGCTGTACACTATGCAATGTAGCTTCGTGTAGGTTGCAAGCAACTAAAGTAGCACCATATAAACCATATACAATCAGTCACTGTACATAGCTTTTTGGATCAGACGAGTAATGCCACATTCAAACAAAATTATAAAATCAGTGGCTTGTATTTAACATTATGCGGTCTCCTTCGTCAGTCATGCAGCTGAAGGTGTTTTTAAGGACTGACAATATTCACAATACACTTAGAAAAGCGTGTTATGATGTAATTTATCACATATACTGTCAATAAAAAACGGTCATATTGGCCGTATTTGATTGGCCGTTTCATGAAACTTATTTCGGCCGCTTGCAACTGCTGCGACAGAGTTTCAAGGGAGTTGCAGGACACTGTACACTGTGCAGTTTTCACCGTATACAATCAGCCATGGTGTGATATATCACAACAATAATATAGTCAATAAAATACTGCCATTATTGGCCATATTTGATTGGCTGTTTCATGAAACTCGTTTCAGCCACTTGCAACTGTTGCGACAGAGTTTCAAGTGAGTTGCAGGACGCTTTGCAACATGCAATGCAGTTTCATGTAGCTTGCGAGCAACTAAAGCAGCACCGTGTAAAGCCAGTCTAGGAAATGCAACAATTGATAACACTGACAATCCCAGCAGCGACTACACCAGTGTTAATCACAGCAGTCGAACTGTTTTTACTCCGTGTGCATGCCTGATGCGTGTTCGTGTGTGTTACCTGCGAGGTTGCGGTTGTCCAGTTTGAGGCGGTTGAGGGGGTTTGTGCCGTACAGCAGAACATGACGCTCGGTATGAACAGACTGCAGCTCCTCTAGAGTGGCCTTCCTCCCCCGAATACTCTACAGACACAGACAGTGAGGGACGTTCAATGCGACAGTTTAATAATCAGGCTCGTTCAAGTCCCCCCGTCCAGTGTATCATTTCATCTCAAACGTGGTCAGTCAGCCAAACATGTTTGATGTCTGAAGTTTGCTTCTTTAGTTTCAGCACTGCAGCTATGACACTAACGTAGCTAACGGTCTCCAGTGTAAAGTCGTCCTGCTGTCTGTTATACAGACTGACTTCATTTGAATCCAGCCTGTAGGGGGTGCTGTTACCTCACACTGGCCCCTCAGGCCTCTCTCCTGCAGGCGGGACCAGATACTCTGGATTCTCCCAGCATGCTCTGGGTGACTGCTGTTATCTCCGCAGGTGCACTGATGCTTCAGCATTTGGGAATCATACACCAGACCTGAACATATACACACACACACACACACACACACACACACACACACACACACATATATTATAACACTAGCCAAGCGAAACATCTCCCTCTCAGTGTCTCTATCAAGACTCACACCCAGGTTTATTTTCGGACCCCTCTGGGCTGTGATTAGTTCTGATCTGACCCCTCTGATCTATGACTGGTTCTGATCAGACCCATTTGAACAGTGATTGATTCTGTTCAGACACCTCTGAGCTGTGATTCATTCTGATCTGATCTCTCTGAGCTGTGACTGGTTTTGTTCTGACACCTCTGAACTGTGATTGGTTCTGACCTGATCCCTTTGAACAATGGCTGGTTCTGATCTGACCCCTTTGAAGGGTGATTGGTTCTGTTCAGACATCGTTGGGCTGTGATTGTTTCTGTTCAGACACCTCTGGGCTGTGACTGGTTCTGATCTGACCCCTCTGGGCTGTGACTGGTTCTGATCTGACCCCTCTGGGCTGTGATTGTTTCTGTTCTGACCTCTTTGGGCTGTGATTGGTTCTGATCTGACCCCTCTGGGTTGTGACTGGTTCTGATTAGAGCTCTATGGGCTGTGATTGGTTGTGATCTGACCTCTCTGGCCTGTGATTGGTTCTGTTCTTCCCCATCCGAACTGTGACTGTTTCTGTTCTGACCCCTTTTGGGTTGTGACTGGTTCTAATCTAACCCCTCTGGGTTGTGATTGGTTCTGATTTAAGCTCTCTGGGCTGTGATTGGTTCTCATCCGACCCCTCTGAGCTGTGACTGGTTTTGATCAGACCCCTCTGTGCTGTGACTGGTTCTGTTCCCTCTGGACTGTAAATGGTTTTGATCTGACCCCTTTGTGCTGTGACTGGTTCTGTTCCCTCTGGACTGTAAATGGTTTTGATCTGACCCCTTTTAAGTGCAACTGGTTTTGATCTGACGTTTCTGGACTGTAATTGATTCTGTTTTGATCCCTCTGGCCCGGTCAGCACTCTTACCCGTGGTGAAGCGTGGCTGGCTGTGTGGCTCAGTTGCTGTGGCGATGGGCATTGTTTTCTCCGGCAGCGTGAGCGAGGTGGAGGCAGGGGACGATTGCGTGCGGGACAGTGGCCTATGGACGCCACCGAGCATCATGGGCACTGCCAGGGTCTCCATGTGGGCGGTCTGTCTGCGCAGCTGCTGCAACTGCTTCTGCGTCTCCCACAGACGAGACTGGACAAACACAACAATGTCAAATTCCATACTGAATTCCAGGTTCATAAATAAAAGGATTTGGGCTGCTTCCAGCTGTTCCTATTTATATATCAACGTTTATCTGTTTATAAATAGAAACATATGAAATTCTCATCTAGTGACCATATGGATATTCACTTTTACAGCCCACAGTAAGTCCTACTGAGTGCTAAACCACACCTACAAGTCTGTCGCACCTTAAACAGGAGCTGGATGCAGTTTGAGAGAGCTTTGGTGGGGATGTATTGACTGAAACGATTTGGGTGACTATTGACTTCTAGTGTTTGCTAGGTACATTAGCATTGTGGCTCCATAGTAAAGAAGCAAAACTGAGTCTTGGCTGATCGACTGCTTCCCGTGGAAGTTGGAAAACTAAAAACTGCAAATGAGTTTCTTTGCCAAACCATTCCCTTAACGGCAAGGTGATCCTAAAGGCATTCCCTTAAAGCAGGGGTGCACAGCTACCGTCCTGGAGGGCCGGCGTCTAGCACGGTGTGGTAGTTCACCCTCTCAAGCACACCTGATTCAAGTCATCAGTTAATTGGCAGGTTTAGTTTTGGAAGGTTTGAGTAGAGGAACTGCCAGACTGTGTTGGACACCGGCGCTCCAGGACCGGAGCTGTGCATCCCAGCCTTGAAGGAACGCTTCATGCAAGAACATCAATATCAAGCAAAGCAATTCATGCAATGTCTCATTCATAGTCACCCATGTTAACAATTCTTGGTTGCAATTGTCCTCTAATACACGCTGGTGGTGCTAAATGGACCTTTATAAGAAATCTGCCCCTGTGCTTGTAATGAGAATGACTCTGCTGCCCTCTGCTGGGTGATGTGACATATTGCAACAGTGAAAATGAACTGCGGGGATTTGATAAAGCGGGATTTCTCAATTAGCCACATGACAGACCACAATCAAATCAGTAAAAACCAGAGGCTAACGTAGCTAACAGGTAATAGAAGCTTATACCCCACCCACTTAGCATGGTGCTAACGGCTATCTATAATGACACACTGTTATCTAGAAACATGAACTGATGTGCATTAGCATTAGCTTTGCCAGTTTTGGTGGAAACACGTTATGCATGTTGTGCATGTTACCTGGTTGAGTATGAGGGTCTGTTGTAGGTTGAGTTGATCCTCCTGACTCTCTGCCTCCCTCAGTGACTCCACCCTCTGGTGGGCGTCACTCGCTGAGGGTCCCACCTCCTCAGAGTCCATGTCCTCGGAAGGGATCTGTCGGAGCCGTGGCTTCTCACTCGACTTTGACATGAGCTGCAGAACAAACCCGCATGACCGTGCTAAGCATTTTATTTGACAGGACCGGAGAACTGGGTGGGAATTCTAAACATTCCCATTTAAGGAATCGGAGACTTCGAAGTGATAAAGTTAACAGCGAATGGAGGCTATAGCTGCTCTGCTGGAAGCTGGAAACATGCATGTGCATGTCAGGGCTGTGAAAATAATGACCATGGAAAATGGCCACTTGAATATTTATACCGGCATCAGCTGCTATTCCTCGGACGTTTGCCAGCTAACGTAGACCTTTGATGTGTGTGTGTGTGTGTGTGTGCGCGTGTGAGCTGACCTTGCCCAGGTGTGTTTGCTGTTTGAGTCTCTCCAGAAGCTGCACGCTGTGCTGTTGCTGCAGCAGGTGTGTGTGCAGGGCTCGCGGACTTTGGGGCAGCGGCTCAGAGCGCGTCCGGCTCAGGGGCTTATGGGGTCCGGCAGGAGCGCTGAACTGCAGGGGAACCGGACCCAAACCTGGAACTGAACACACACGTACAAAACTATAGTTAACATGTACTACATATACTGAGCTGCAGGTTTATTTAGCTCCACCTGCCTTGTAGCTGTGATCACTGGCCTTTTTATCAGAAACACCTACCTACCCTATAGGTTCACTTTGTAGACGTACAGTTAGTGTAGCTCATCTGCTAATCTGGATAACTTATTAGCCCCAATTTACATCAGAGGAGGTAAAAGCATTCGCTTCTTAGGGTACAGCCACTAGGGGGCAGCAGCACCGGCCTATAATTGAGAGCATTAAGTTTTCTGCAGTGGGTCTCACCAGCCAGCAGGGGGGCGTGGACGAGGCCGGAAGGCTCCAGAATGAGAACGGGCTGCAGCAAGGGGGCGCTCTGGTCCTCTACACCAAGCGGGAGCAAAACCTGAGAACCGCCGGACACCAGGGGGACACGGCCCAGCTTCAGGGAGCCCACATCGCCCTCGGCCTGAAAAGACATCATGAACACCATCATCAGAATCAGAATCATCTTTATTACAATCATCATTACCATCAACACCATCACCATCAGGACCATCAGGACCACAACCACCGTCATGAGTGTCGCAATTATCTTCACCACTGCGGTCTTTATCATCACCATCAGTACCAAGAAAATCACTACCATCAGCACTATCATCATTACCATCAGGGCCATCATTGTCATCAACACCATCCCCATCAGGACCATCATGACCACCACCACCACCACCATCACCACGAGTGTCACAATTATCTACAGCATTACTATCAGCACCATCATCAGCACCGTCAGTACCATCATCATTACCATTAGTACCATCACCACCATCATAACTGTCACAATTATCTTCAGCATTACCATCAGGACCATCATTAGTACCATCAGTACCATCACCATCATTACCATCAGAAC
>JAVGWN010001151.1:0-12783 GCA_034552555.1 Semaprochilodus insignis | reverse complement strand
CTGGCCTAGACTATGTGTGTTTCTACCCTAATAAATCTCCATAAGCTGACGTTCCCATTCCCATGGATGTTGCCAGATGTTCTCATTCAGGGAACCGACCCTGCGAGAGAGGACTCTGATCTCTTTCACTGGCTGTCTATCTGTGTTTCTCCTGGGTTTAAACAGGAACCTATCAGCCTCCTGAAGTGGAGTATAGAGGAATCTGTGAGACTAACAGCCAAATTATTTTTCTGTATTGGAAAACAATGAGAGAACAAACCGCAGAGAAACGACCAAGAAAAAGCCGAAAGAAAAGTGGGAAAAATTTGGAGCAAAATGGAAAAACACATGGAAACACACAGGGTGAACATGGAAAAAAAGTAGTTTCCCTAGTAAGAACTAGGGGGAAAGTGGGAATCATGGAAGAAAGTGAAAGAAGTCAAAAATAGAGGAAACGTGGAAGAAAATGAGGCAAATGGGAAAAAATGTGTGAAAACTGGGAAAAGAGGGAAAAGCGTGGGAAAACACCTGGGGAATAGTGTGTGGGGGTGAAAATGTGGGAAAGGTTACTGAGTTAATGAAAGAAGTTACTCTGCAACAGAATAAAGCTGTTCAGCACGCTCTAATCAGCAGACGAGAGGTTATCTCCGAGGAAAACAGTGGGAAGTCCCTGTCACTTCTACATCAGAACTGCAGCTGACAACGGAGCTTTGTGGAGCTATTTCAGGAACAGCAGAGAAAACCCCAAACCGGTCAGTTAACAGGTCATCAAGGCCTTTAGTCCAGCACAGCACAGTCTTTCCCTGTTTACAGAGTGAGTTATACACTCGACCTAACGAGAAACTGTAGAACAGACTCAGTCTATACCACAATACCTACATTTAGAGTTTAGAGTTATACACTCGACCTAACGAGAAACCGTAGAACAGACTCAGTCTATACCACAATACCTTCATTTAGAGTGATATATAAAAGATATAAAATGAGTCTATAACCACAGATTGCCCATGGTTAGCAAGACTAGCCTAGCTAGCATATAACAATGTAACTAAATCATTTAGCTGCCTGAACTTCAATTAAATTTAGGTACAGTTGGCTGGTTGAGGTGGTATTGGCTAACGTTAGCCTAACGCTAGCTCACCAGGATCTGTGAGGGAGCTTGAAAATGAGTCTCTGTTGTGCCGTTTGGTTGAAGCCGAGGTCTTTTGATGGGCTGGCCTGGTTCGGCCGTGTAGCCGCTGCGGTGCTGCAGAAATAAATGAGCGAAAGGGCAGAAAACCACAGCGCTAGTCTCACTACACGGACCTTCTAGGAAAGTCTGCGCGCTGGGTCCATAATCACGCCGGACGGCCTGAGCTGAGCTCTGTGTTTCCTCCTGTTTCCTGTAAATGTGCTGCTTTATTTAGGATGTGCTCCGACTCCCATATGTAAAAGATATCATCTCTAACTGCACATTTACTCCGCTCTCCGGCTGGACGCTCGCTCCCGCTCTCTTCAGGGGAATCAGCTCAGACAGATTTGTGGATATTTATGGATGTGCGGTTCGTCTGCGGTCGTATTTATGGCGGTCCGCTCCAACTGATCATGATCCAGAGGTCGAGCTTTGTTGAGCTTGTGCTGAGGGTTAATGAGTTCATTTGTGACACTTCGTTTATAGCCTGCCGGGTGATGATGCTAATTTATTCCCAGGAAGTGTCGGGGTATTTCGGAGGCATTGCTTCACTGTGAAGGAATATTTGATGGGATTCCTGTCTGTGTGTTCAGTCCGTAGGCCCCGTGGTGCCCCCTCACCCTCCCGAGGTTTTGGAGGACGATGATGACTGTTATGAGGAAGCAGAGCCTTTTGTTCCGGCCAGCCAGTCTACAGGTCAGTCCAGCCCTGTCCGGTGCTGTAAACTGTATTTAGACACTTCAAAGCTAAATGGTGAATATGATTCCCTGGAATTTCCTGAGTATTCCTGAAATATTAGCCCTAGGTACAGATGTTAAGGCTAATAAAGTGTTAAAGACGAGGGAGCATCTATTTAAAGGAGCAGTGTGTATCCCCTAGTGGTGAGGTGGCAGAATGCATGTTCTTTTAATGCTGGAAAGATTTGCCAGCTTCTTTGTTCAGATTTCTCCCATTCCACCTTAAATGGTCATGCATTTGTGTTAAGGCGCCTGAGGCACTGCAGTAATTGATTGATTATTTAAGGTGGAATGCAAAAAAATCTGTTTACTGTTCCTTCATTACTGCCAAACCCTCATTCATTCAGTCCAAGTGTATATATGTCATAGTATGTCCTCTCTCACTCTCTCTCTGTCTCTCTCTCTCTCTCTCACTCTCTGTCTCTGTCTCTCTCTCTCTCTCTCACTCTCTGTCTCTGTCTCTCTCTCTCTCTCTCACTCTCTGTCTCTCTCTCTCTCTCTCACTCTCTGTCTCTGTCTCTGTCTCTCTCTCTCTCTCTCACTCTCTCTCTCTCACTCTCCCTCTCTCTCTTTTTCTTTCTCTCTCTCTCTTTCTCTCTCTCTCTCTCACTCTCTCTCTGTCTCTTCACTCTCTCATTCTCCTCACCTTCCCTTTTTCTCTCTCCTCCCTCTCTCTCCCTCTTCACTCTCTCATCCTGTCTACTCCCTGCGTGTCTCTCTCTCTCTCTCTCTCGCCCTCTCTCCCTCTCCCTCTCTCTCTCTCTCTCTCCTCACTCTTTCATTCTCCTCTCCCTCCCTTTACAGTCATTGCTTGATTATTTAAGGTGGAATCCAATAAAATTCTGTTGACTGTTCCTTTAATTACTGCGGAGCGCTCATTCATTCCGTCCTGCCTGTCCTCAGATAAAATGGACTCGGACAGCAGTCACTACGAGTCGTACGGCGAAGACGAAGATGAGGAGGATTTCGTGAAGGATCGAGCTCATTATATCCAGTGGAGCGCGTCCCAGCCGTGCCTCCGCCCCGTCCCGGAGTCACGCATCTGCGGATACCTGTGGAGGAAGAAGTGGCTCGGCCAGTGGACGCGCCAGCTCTTCATCATCAAACACAGCTCCCTACTGGTGAGAACACGCTGTAGCGTTTACCTGCACTTAGGGATCCTGAGACCTGCAGGTAATCCCTTCGGCTCCGTTTGCATGCTCCTGAAACTTCCAGGAAGTGTCCTGGTGCTGTTTCGCAGGTGCTGTGTGGACAGTGCTGAGTGAGACAGACTAAAGAGAGGGTTTGCGTGTATGCCCCCAATTACAGGACTAAACTCCGTCTCTCTATCAGATGTCTTGGCAATGGCCTTACTCTATTACAGATCTAAATACACTCATCATCAAAGGAACAGCTGCACGCAGAAGGAAATGTGGGATTGGGAATGCTGTTGGGAAGGAAGATAAAGGTTACCAGGAACAATAACTGATGATAAATTTAGACTGATATGATCAATATTTACTGAGCTACACATACAGAAGTCTGTCTCTCAGTATGGCGTCGGGCCGCCGTGTTTGCTAACCCAACACGCCAGACGTCTCGGCATGGAGCTGTAGAGGTTCCTAATGGTGTCCTGTGATAATCCATCCCATGCAGCTTGAATATCCTCACACAGTTCCTGCAGATGGTGCGGTAGGGGTGGAGGTGGAGTGACATCAGGCCTTCTGGACGTGTGACAACAAACCGTTCATCTTGGTGCTGACCACGGTACCTCCACACACGGATTCGTTGGTCGTCTCCACCAAGACAAAAGCGGGACTCGTCACTGAAGATGACCCGCTGCCGTTCTGAGTCACTCCATGACAGTCTGGCACGACACCATTGCAGTCTTTGGTGACGGTGACGTGGTGTTAAGGACAGTCGTGGTAACGGTCTGTGTGCATGTAGTCCTGCGTGGTGCAGCCGTCTGCCGATGGTGCTGCACTAACAGGATGACTCATGGAGGACACCACTGCTCGCTGGATGTCTGTAATCGTGGCTGTTGGGTCAGTCAGGTACAGAGATAAGACCCGTCCTTGCTCACGTCACATGTGCGGTCGAGTGTGAAACTTGAATCATTAGCATGTCCCACCATGTCAAACCTACACACCAAGTTTCACTCCTGTGGGTTGTTTCCCTCTGGGTGCATCTATTTGTGCAGGTACTCCTTTGATGATGACTGTGTATGTGTGTGCATGTGTTCTAGTGCTTCAAGTGTGCTAAAGACCTGCACCCTCTGCTGGAGATCAACCTGAGGGGCTGCCAGGTGGTCTATAAGTCCAAACACAGTAAGAAGATGCAGCACGAGCTGAAGGTGGTGTCCGGCTCAGACACGCTGATCATGGGCTTCCAGAGCTGCAGCCAGGCGGAGGAGTGGAGGAAGGTCAGATGGGGTTTGGTGCTCTGATGTTCTCGTAGATGAAGAGATGAATAGGGAGGTGCAGAAGATGTTCTCTCACACTGTGACTGTCCTCCTGCAGATCATCGAGGAGCTCAGCGGCTCCTCGTATTACGAGCCGGAATCCAGCAGTTCGTTATCCATACTGAAGAGTGATAGACTGGACTCTTGCAGGGTACGGAATTCTCTCGTTCAGTAATGCAGTATTAATGTGGGAGTGATGATGTAACATGAATAGACCATATATCTATATATATCGTGTGTATAGATCATATACATGTCTGTAAGTGTATATGTGTAATATGTCCTCTCTCTCTCTCTCTCTCTCCCTCTTCTGTCTCTCTCTCCCTCTCTCACTCCCTCTTCTGTCTCTCTCTCCCTCTCTCACTCCCTCTTCTCTCTCTCTCTCTCTCCCTCTTCTGTCTCTCTCTCCCTCTCTCACTCCCTCTTCTCTCTCTCTCTCTCTCTCTCTCCCTCTTCTGTCTCTCTCTCCCTCTTCTGTCTCTCTCTCCCTCTCTCACTCCCTCTTCTCTCTCTCTCTCTCTCTCTCTCCCTCTCTTCTGTCTCTCTCTCTCCCTCTTCTGTCTCTCTCTCCCTCTCTCACTCCCTCTTCTCTCTCTCTCTCTCTCTCTCTCTCCCTCTTCTGTCTCTCTCTCTCTCTCTCTCTCCCTCTTCTGTCTCTCTCTCTCTCGCTCTCTCTCTCTTTCTCTCTCTGTCTCTCTCTCTCGTCTCTCTCTCCTTCATCTTGCTCTCTCTCTCTCGTTCCCTGCTTCTCTCTCTCCTTCACTGTTTCTCCCTTCTTTCTTTCTCTTTCCTCCTCTCTCTGTCCCTCCTCACTCTTTCATTCTCTCGCCTCCCTCTATCTCTCCTTCCCCTTGCTCTCTCTCTCGTTCCCTGCTTCTCTCTCTCTCTCTCTCTCTGTTTCTCTCTCTCTTCTCTCTCTCCTTCCTCTTGCTCTCTCTCTCGTTCCCCGCTTCTTCTCTCTCTCCTTCACTGCTTCTCTCTTCTTTCTCTCTCTCTCTCCTCCTCTCTCTGTCCCTCCTCACTCTTTCATTCTCTCGCCTCCCTCTCTCTCACCTTCCCCTTGCTCTCTCTCTCTCCCTCTCTCTCTCTCTCTAGTCAAGTACGGTGCTCCACACTGATTCCGATGAGGAGACACTCTCTGGTCTTCCCTCTGCCGTCAGCAGCATCAAGATCAGTAAGGATAAAGACAGAGGTGAGGTTCTGCTCCCCGTCTGCTCTCACACGCGGGTCGTTCCTGATGGTTCTGGAAGTCCACCGTTTAATGGAACGTTTCTGTGAAAAAAATCAGATTTGCACGATTTTCCACTTATCCCAGCTGGAGCCGGCTCTGACAGAGTCGAGTCCTGAGTTCTCCTGTTTAGTTTAGAACTGGTGCGGCACGGCACGGCATGGCACAGCACGGCGCGGTGCGGATAACATTAGAGCTCATTTCACTTCTTAAAGAATCTTTAAAAATCTTAAAATGAGCCTAAAACGTTTTGTTTGTAACCCAGATTTTCTGTCTATACTGGCATTAAAAGTGAGAACATTAGACTTACTGGGACTAAAGATGTCTAGAAATAAGAAATAATCTTAAAACGAGAACTTTAATATATACCAGTTACATATAAGATCATTGGTTGCCGTGTAGAAAAAGGAAAAACGGTGAAAAATACCTGGAAATAATATAAATAATCTGAAAATGAGCTTAAAACTTTTACATTTTTTTGAGAATTTTAATATATATCAACTAGATATATAATAATTTTACTTTCCACACTATCATTTTCTGCAGTGTATAATGAGAAAAAACTGTAAAATATACCTTAAAATAAGGTAAAGAATCTTAAAATGAGCCTAAAACAGTCTCAGAATAAGAACTGTAGGATACACCACCTGGATATAAGGTAATGTTACTTGCGGAGTATATAGGCTTCCACACCAACTCAGTGCACTGTTCGTCCGGTATGGAATTGTGCACACATGGCCAAGTCCCAGGAGGTTGTTAATTAGACGTATGGGGCATTCGGCACATATTTCCCATGTACAGTGTGGGGATCCAGTGTGTTGCTCAGCACTCGGTCGTGCAGCGTGCTGGTTTGAATGGAACAGCTTTATTGGAATTGGCCTGTAGACGGAGCACCCGTGTCTCGCCGCGTCAGTCAGACGGAGCGTTCCGGTACGGTGTGGGAGTATAAGCCACGGCCTGTCTGTGCAGGAGATGAGATTCGAGTCACCAAAGGACAGGATTCCTGAAATCACCCGCTGTAAACACGGAAGCGTCCTGTTAAACGGCTTTACAGTTTGAAACCCCTTTTTTTTCGTATCCCAGAAAGTGACCGCATGTTGTTTCCTGCCAGTCCGCCTATGTAACCCGTTTGTTTGCTCAGTGCTGTGGCGTCCTCCGTTCCAGACTGGATTCCCAGCATTCCTGTCAGGACACGGCACACTGGCTTCGTTGTGCGGAGAGAGATTCCTCTGAGATTTAATTGTCACCTTTACCGTTCGGGTGACACGATCTGAAATGACCTTAGCAGCGTGTTTTGTAAACACGGCTATGCACTTTTGTTTACTGCGGCGGTCTAGACGTGCGGAATTGACATTTATGGAAAAATCTACACTCGGAAAATACGGAATTATGCACAATTGCACAGTAACTGAGCTACTGAACACTCAATTCTGTTATGTGTATAGTAAACCTCTCTCTCTCTCTCTCTCTCTTGTGCCGTCTCACTCTCTCACTCACTCTCTCGTTCACTCTCGCTCTCTCTCTTACTCTCTCTCTCTCTCTCTCTCTCTCTCTCTCTCTCTCTCTCTCATTCTCTCTCTCGCTCTCTCTCTTACTCTCTCTCTCTCTCTCTCTCTCTCTCTCTCTCTCTCATTCTCTCTCTCTGTAGCTGGTTACCTGAACGTGTTGATGAACTGTCAGTGGCAGTCCCTGTGGTGTAAGGTGGAAGACGGAGTTCTGAAGATGTTTCGTGATGAAGTATGTGAAGACACGCCTCAGTATACGGTCCAGCTGCGGGGCAGCGAGGTCCGGCCCGGTCCAGACACGGCACACGCCTACCGCATCACCATCCTGCAGCACGGAGACCAGGTGGCCGTCCTGGAGGTACTGAACCCAGAGCCTTGTATACCTCCTCCAGGCACGCACTGATCTGAGGTCTTTATGGCAATAATGGGTTTTGCGGTGGAAGTCGTGCATCATTCCCATATTAGGAATTCCAGGTTTAAGCCGGATTTTGACTGTGGGGAAAAAAGTTTCTGGATCATCAATGTTCAGACACTCTTACATCAAAGAATTGGTCAGTTGGGCCAGATTTGGTGGATGCCTTCCCTGGCACAATTCCAAGGAGAATTCCCTGTAGGCTGGGATTTTAGCCACTGCTGGTAGACCCGTATGACCATACGCTTCCATACACCTGCAGATTCAGCTACTTCCTTCACACTATGGTCTTTGGCACGCCCAAATGCAGTCACTCCTTTTAGCCAATCATTAACATCTGCTCTGGAGCCATTTTCCACACATGGAACAAGACATTCCCAGCACTGTAGCAGGTCTTCCCCATCTACGAATCCTGTCACTCACACCCCGCAGGGATTTACAGCCCCGTCATCCCCGTGCAGCGCCATCTGCAGGAGCCTGAAGGTGCTACCACCTTAGACACACACAGGGAGTAATTTGTGCTCCAGAGCAGATGATGCTGATTGGCTGAACGGTTTACTACTGTTTATTACTGTGATGAATTACGTCATGATCAGACGCAACATGAGTTTTGGACTATCTGCGGTTCTTGGAGAACGTGTTTCGGTGCTTCCTGTTTAGTTGGGTCTAATCCAGAGTCAGTTTACTGCAGAGCCATTACAGCCGTGTAATGTTGTGTTGTGGTGAACATCTGTACAGCTGCTGGCTCTCTGTGTTTGTGTTCAGGCCAGCTGCTGTGATGATAAAGAGCAGTGGGTTCAGCTCCTGCAGGATGGGAGTTCCACTGCTGTTGGCTCTCCGTACCAGCACACCAGCCACGAGTCACTGAGGTACACACACACACACACACGTGTACACACATAGAGACACACACACACACACACACACACACACACACACACACATGTGTACATACACACACACACATGTACACACACACACACACACACACACACACACACACACTCTTTCCCATCCTCTTCCCATGTCTTGTTTCCTCTGTTCCTCAGTGGCCTGAAGATCCGCAGGTTCCCCACATCCAACACCTACATGGACGACCCCTTCCAGCAGCTCTGTAGCAGCGTCCACTCGCAGCCCATCTACTCCAACACATCCATCCTGGAGCACATGGTACAGTCTCGCTGCTCTGTGTGTTTGGGTTCTAAACCCAAGTCCTCTACACATCTGACACCAGCCAGTGTTCAGTTTATTAGGAACCCCTGCCTTGTTCCTGTAGCCACTGGCCAGTTTATCAGAAACACCTATCACACTGTTTTAGATTGCCCCCCCTAATCTTTACAGCATTTAGACTGTTCTCCTTCATTCATGCTGGTCTAGAATGTTCTCCACCATTTGCAATGTTTTAGAACGTTTCTTGTTCGCAGTGTTCTAGAATGCCTCCATGCCATTCACAGTGTTTTAGACTGTTCTCCTTCATTCACAGTTGTCTAGAATGTTCTCCTGTATTCCGTTCGCACTGCTTCTCCACCATTCTACTCACACTCCTCCTCTGTTGACATTGTTCTAGAGCACCATCCGTTCAGTGTTCTACAGTGCCCCCCAGTAACAGTGTGTTTGAGCGTTGCTCTCCATCCACATCCACAGTTTTCTAGAACGTTCTCCCCTGTCCAATTTGTACTGCTTTAGAACATTCTCCACCATTCCACTCACACCCGTCATCCAGATTGTTCTCCAATCTGTTCTAGAACACACAACATTGCCAATGCTCTAGAAAGTACATGGCTTTTCATAGATGGACAACGTACGGGGGGCTGATAGATGGAACATGTGGTGCTCTGCATGATCCCCTGTTCACGGTGCTTTAGCATGTTCTCCCCTTTTCAATTGCAGCCTTCTAGAATGTCCTCCTCTGTTGACATTGTTCTGTCGAGCTTCTCCTGTTCACAGTGTTTTAGAGTGTTCTCCTGCTTTCCCAGCGTTCTAGAATGTTCTCCATGAATCTGTTTCACCTTTCTGTTTNGCATCCTAATGGCTGTCTCCTCTGGGCAGCGTCCTGTGGCCAGCGTCCTGTGGCCAGTGTCCTGTGACCACTGATGAAGGACTAGAGGATGACCAACACTGCACTGTGCAGCAGCAGATGAGCTATCGTCTCTGACTGTACATCTACAAGGTGGACCAACAAGGTAGGAGTGTCTAATAGAGTGGACAGTGAGTGGACACAGTGTTTAAACACTCCAGCAGCACTGCTGTGTCTGATCCACTCACACCAGCACCACACACACTAACACACCACCACCATGTCAGTGTCACTGCAGTGCTGAGAATGATCCTCCACCCACATAATACTATTTACTATATTTCTGAATTTCATGGATACAAACTCGTGTTCTACTCAAACCAGAGTTGGTGGCCAAATCTTTCCAGGCATGAAGAGTCAGCAGATTGTTGTACCACACTGCCACCTACTGTTTGGAATGTAAGCCTGCACCAGCAGATAAGATCCGGGCTGGCTGCCGCTGTCAGTGTGCTGATAGTTTAACCCGGTTCTCTGGATTCAGTCGTATTTATCCAGGAACGTCTGACCCTCCTGCTGGTTAAACCACATCTGGCCAAGACGTAAAGCACATATTACAGCATAGAACAGCAAAATTAAAGGCATTAGGGCCGTAACCAGTGAGGTCGTACGATCTAAAGCTCCGGGACACTTGGGCTGGAACTAGTGTGGTGGCTGTGTAATTACAGTGGGCAGGAATGGAGGCCACTTCCTCCCAGAGGAGCGCTGGACAGGGCTCAGATAAGAGTGCCCTCGCCCGCTGTAGCGTTTAGTGCTCAGTCTTTAGGGCTTCCTTTTCCGAGCACACCTGGCTCGGTGCTTTCTGATCAGCTGAGGAGGTTAAGTGTGGGCGTCTCTGTGCCGGTTGTACGGAATACTGTTCTCCAGGGTTCAGATAAGGAACACTATAGGTGTGTTTAGAGGACTATGTGGGTTGGTGGGCATGGATAGCGGATGCTCTGTTTTGGCTACAGCTGCTTCGAACGTATTACCAGGAGTGATTTTGCTGGGGCTGGCAACCATAGATTTGTGGTTCTATTGCCGTGATATGTCGATTTTGACATTAAGTATTCCGACTGGAAGTCTTAATCCTAAAACCGGAAAAACTGTATAGTGTAGCACTAGCCTGTGTGTGTATATGGAAAGCTTGTATACATGTTATCGTTTATGAATCTCATATACGTAAATGTGACCCAAAATATGATCAGATCTTTAATAAACTCGTAACCCAATAAGGAACCCAATCAGAACCCCAAAAAACTAGATAACAGCACAGGCCCATTGAGCTGTCTTTAGAACCTCTGCTTTCAGGAACTGGTGTGAACCCCTTGAACCAAAGGGTTCCTGTAACTGTTGATCAACTCTGCACGTCGACTTTGAGGAATCTTGGCCCGTTCCTCCCTACAGAACCGCTTCAGCTCTGTTGTACTGGCGGGCTTTCTTGCGTGAACACCACACCTTAGATTCAGCCTCAACATTTTTATTGGATTACGGATCTGGCCTTTCCGAACCGCAGCATTACGTCTGCTTGAAACATTCCTTGCAGACTAGCTGGTGTTTATGGAGTCGTGGTCTTTGTGCAGGACCCTCTTTCTGCTGAGGTTTAGTTCACCGATGGATGCCGACATTCTCCTGAACAATTTCCTGAACAAATCCGGAATTCATATCTGCCTCTCCTGGTCCACTAGCAGCAAGACAGCCTCTAACTGTGATACTACCACCGCCATGTTTCACAGCTGGGATACGGTTCTTGTGCTGGAATGCAAGCAAACCATTTCTCATTTGCCCCATCCGGTTATATGACATAATTCCAGGAGTCTTGTGGCTGGATGTTCTTCCTGGACAGTAGCGGTTGTCTCCATGCCGTCACTCCATACATCCTGCTCTTACTCAGTGTTTGCCTGATTGTGGACTTGGACTCCTGAGGCTTGCAGATCCTTAGATCTTACCCCGGGGGTTCTTTGTGAACTCCACGAATGCTCTACGCCTTGGAGTCTTGGAGTCATTCCAGGGAAGGGTAACATATGACGTTATGTATTCCTGACTGAGCTCTGGCAAATAATCTTCAGGAGGTCCTCAGAAATCTCATTTGACTGACACATGACATGCACTGACATGTATGTGTGTGGTGAAGACCGGACCTTGGTGGTGAAGGCTCTCGGGTGGTTGATGTTTTTATAAACAGGGTGGGATCAGCCACACTCGCACCTGCTTGTCATTCCGTTGATTAAACCTCCTGACCCGAATCATCGCCTCTACCACACTGATCGTTCTGGAGGTTTCATACTTCTGTGGGATGATACGGTGCTTTTGGTGCCTTATGGGCTGGAACTGAGCACTGCTGATCTCCACACACAGCAGCCTCTGGAGTTACTCAGGATGAAGCAACAAAGGAAGAACAACCAGTGAACAGAAGTTCTGCGGACCTTGTTGATGAAGAGGTCAGTCTACGCTGTACAGCTCTGGTGCAGAAAAGTATCACAGGGCTACAACAGCAAAAGAGCATGCCGGGCCAACCAAGAACAGAACGTTGAGGCACACAGATGGTGGGGTCGGAATTTGGGGCCTACAACATGAATCCATGGACCTACCCTGGCTTGTGTCAGCAGTCCAGACTGGTGTGATGGTTTGGGGAATGTTTGGACCATTGATACCGATCAACCCTAGCTGGAGGGACCACAGCCTGTTTGAGTATAGTTGCTGACCATCTGCGTCTCTTCATGGCTTCTTATTTACCTTCTTCATCTTCTGATGGCTTCTTTCGGCATGATGATGTCATCTCAAACTGGTTTTGTGTACATGTGACTGGTCTCAAACTGGTTTCATTTAAATGTAAGTGGTCTCAAACTGGTTTCGTAAACATGTAAGTAAACTCAAACTGTTTTCACAAACATGTGACTGGTCCCAATCTGGTTTCAGGAACAACTGAGTGGCCTGAAACTGGTTTCCTGAACTTGTGAGTGGTCTCAAACTGGTTTCATGAACTTGTGCATGGCCTCAAACTGGTTTTGTGAACATGTGAGTGGCCTTAAACTGGTTTTGCGAACATGTGAATGGTCTCAAAGTGGTTTCACGAACACGTAACTGGTCTCACACTGGTTTCACAAACATGTGACTGGTCTCACACTGGTTTCACAAACATGTGACTGGTCTCACACTGGTTTCACAAACATGTGAATGGTCTCAAACTGGTTTCATGTAAATATAAGTGGCCTCAAACTGTTTTAGTGCACATGTGAGTGATCTCAGTCTGGTTTC
>JAVGWN010001150.1:0-12786 GCA_034552555.1 Semaprochilodus insignis | reverse complement strand
GTAAACAAAGAAGCAGTGTGTTATTGGCGGTGAGAATGTGGTGTAGCTCTTAACGAAGGGGAGGGGATTTGTTGCAGTGCCGATAATTAAAGGGCGGAGAAAGCAGAGTGAATGGATGAAAGGGTGAGAAGAACAAAGACCACTATAGCACACACACCTATTTGTATATTCACACACCCATATACATGTATTGAAAGGAGAAGTTCATAAAGTTTTCAAAATTTCTGCCTAATTCTAAAATTATACATTAGAAATCCCTGATGGGAACCAGGGGCCGCAATATCTATAATGCTAATATTGGCTTTCTATTTACTATAAAAAACATGTGTAGTGAAGCTGCATATGTCTTAAATTAGCACCCAAACAAAACTGCACCACTGTTTGCCATTATGAACATTACATATCTTTGCTGTCCAATGAAAACCATCTATCTCCATTTTTGGCCGATTTGAATTTTTATGCATCATTTGAACACAGAAGCTGCCGTTAACACTGTATGGGAATTTCATGATGAATGGACCCACAGAAAAGGTCCAAAATTGGTTGGAAAAATGTCTGGTTCCATTGACGTACATTAAAGTTACATGAAGTTTTTGGCCTCTCCTGTAAAGTTACCAGTTTGGAGATACTTGTTTTTCTTTGGACAGCGATGATATGTAATCTTCATAATGGCAAACAGACGTAAAGCATTCTTTGGTGTCGCGCTTTCGGGTTCCCCTTCCACCTCTGATCTCCCAAACTCCATCTCCCATAACCCACCACCCGATGACATCATTGTCACATGTCCACCATCTCCCAATCATGTCCCGTTTTCCCGATCACCATCCCCGGAGTTCTAACCACACAGCCCGTCTGCTCATATACCCCTTTGTTCCACATTCACATTGGGAAGTATTGCCACTCTGTAGCCTACCTACCATGCTCCCTGTTGTTTATCCTGTTTGTTGCTGGTTGGACTGATTGTTTGGTTTTGACTTCTGTCTGTTCTTCTAGTTTTCTGACTTTGTCTCTGCCCTACTGTTACGTTCGCCCTGATCCTGTTGTTGAGCTTCACCTGTACAATAAACCTGGCTTTGCTTTGCAGTGTGCTTGTGGGTTCTGAGTAGGATTTGTTCTTCTGTTAGTAAGGTAGGCTTCGAGTTTTACTTTACTTTGACTTAGACTCAGTCAGTTACTAGGCTCTCTTGCTAGCTTGCCGAACCTTGAGTTCATTTCTCTAGGTATGAGCACTGGCCCTTGTTCGGGCAGTGTCTGAGCTCATGGCGAGTTTTAGACTCTAACCTTCTTATACTAGCTGGGAAACATTATCCGACGGAAGCACAGTTGTAAGTCGCTCTGGATAAGAGCATCTGCTAAATGCCTTAATGCGCATCAAATCCAGTTTGTTAATCAATACATTTGGGTACTATGGCACGTTGTGTGCCTTACAACACCTTTCAAGGAGTAGAATCCGGGTCCAAGCCCACTGTGAGCAAGTCAAAGGCAACAGTGGCAAGGGAAAGCTTCAGAGGAACCTTGACTCAAGGAAGGAACCCATCCTTCTCTGGTCAACACCAGATGAAGTGAGAATGACAGAGCTAATGAGACTAGATACAATGAAGACACTCAGAGCTTAAACATCATTCAGAAGCATCCTGATTA
Organism: Semaprochilodus insignis; assembly: GCA_034552555.1. Taxonomy (NCBI): domain Eukaryota; kingdom Metazoa; phylum Chordata; class Actinopteri; order Characiformes; family Prochilodontidae; genus Semaprochilodus; species Semaprochilodus insignis. Next base: position 11,145 of record JAVGWN010001150.1, on the reverse strand, counting down.
ATCCAGGATCTCACAGGTTCATTATCAGGGTGAGAAACAGAGTTCATGATCAGGCAGGAGGGACAGGTGACTCTAGCAGCTCAGGTGACTCTAGCAGCTCAGGTGACTCCAGTCATGAATGGATTCCAATATATACGTTCCTGTCTGGTTACCATCACCAGCACTGTGAGCCCACCTTCATTCCACCATCGTCAACTCTCCATATCACTAATCCCTCCATATCATTGATCCAGAATTCACTCCTCCTCTTCCCTTCATTTCACTCATCCCTCAATCCACCCTCTTTATCTCAGTCATCCTTACCGTCCTCCTTCAACCTTCCATCTCACTTACCTATCCACCTGCTCCCATTTACACCTCCATCTCACTCATCCAACCATCCTTCTTCTTCTTCCCTTCATTTCACCCAATCTGTCCTCTCCAATCTGTCCTTCTACCATTTCATCTCAATCATTCAGCCACCTGTTCCACCTTATGCCTTTAACCCACTAATTCAACCATCCCTCCTTTCACTCCCTCCATCTCATCACTCAGTCTCACTTACATCCACTGTCCCCCTTCAACCTTCCATCTCGCCCCCCACCCACTTGTTCTCCACTATGGCTCTAACACTCATCCAACCACCCTTTCTCTTCTTTCATTTACTCAGTCCATCACCTCACCCCCTTCTACTGTTCAGCTCACTTCATTCACCCAGTTGTTCCCCCTCACACCTTCATCACACTTGTGCCACATTCCCTGCTCTTACTCCCGCCATCTTACTCATCCCTCTGTCCATCCCTTCATCCCACCATCTCACTCATCTCCACTGTCACCCTTCCATCTCCCTCATCTATTCAGTTGTTCTTTTTATGCCTCCTTAAATTCATCTAACCACCTTTCTTCTTTTTTCCTCCATCTCGCTCATTTGTCAACCCTTCCCTTTCAACCCTCTCACTCATGCCCCCACCCGTTCCCCTTTATGACTCCATCTCATTCATCCTTCCACCTTCTTTCCTCCATCTTGCTCATTTGTCAGCCCTTCCATTTTAACCCTCTCACTCATGCCACCATCGGTTCTCCTTCATCCCTTTATCGTACCCTGCAACCCTCTTTCACACAACCCTCGTCTGTTTGAACGCCTCTCTGTATGGACTCTGGTTCGGCTCTGGTCTGTTACATTCAGCTACTGTCCACTCATTTACTCACCACGGGGTCAAACAAACAACACACAAACACATAACGGGCCAGATGTATGCGCAACCGCAGGTGCAGCACCGAGTGTGCCAGCACGCAAAAACTCCCTGGATGACGTCCTCACGGACACATGGACAGAGATGATATTCTCTTGTGTCCCTTTGGCTGATGTTCAGGTTCCTTTCCAATCCTCTCTCTCTCTCTCTCTCTCTCTCTCTCTCTCTCCCTCTCTCCCCTCTCTTTCCTAATTCTAGCTCTATTTTCCTCACACTGTTTTATTAAAGTCTGTTTATTTCTCACAGCAGTAATAAACCACAGAGGACTTGGATGAATTTGAGCAGGTGCTTTGTGAACTCAGGTCACCTTGTGCTCGAAGCCAAAAGCAGCAACAGAGCTCTGGGCTGTTGCTATAACAATCCGTGAACTAAGATTTAAACCTAACTGACCAGTCATATATTATCACAGTGATAGGATTAGCAGCGAGGTTAGGATTGTTAGGGTTAGGAAGGTTAGGAAACACCTAAGATGGGCTCTCCATATAAACTGTTGGCCAAGTAAGTTTGGACCCTTCCTATTCGTCCATTCATCATGCAAGGTTCATGTAAAGGGCCTCAGATAAACATAGTTATTGGGTCTACAATAACTATAATGTCTACATTAACGATATGTGCAATAACAATGTAATTACATTTTTCTATTGTGTTATTACATAGGTATAATAGGGTGAGGTTATCTGTATCTGTATGAACTGCTGGTTTGCTAACATAACTGTAGATCTATAATGACACAGCAATGGCACATATCACATAGGATATTGTATGACTCTATCACATGACCTCAAAAGCAATTCCCTTAACACCACATCAACATCACCAAAGACTGTAATGGTGTCGACTGTCATAGAGTGACTCAGAATGGCAGCGGGTCATGTTCAGTGACGAGTCCCGCTTTTGTCTTGGTGGAGACGACCAACGGATCCGTGTGTGGAGGCACCGTGGTCAGCACCAAGATGAACAGTTTGTTATCACACATCACACGACCTGGTGTGACTCCACCTCCACCCCTACCGCACCATCTGCAGGAACTGTGTGAGGATATTCAAGCTGCATGGGATGGATTATCACAGGACACCATTAGGAACCTCTATAACTCCATGCCGAGACGTCTGGCATGTTGGGTTAGCAAACACGGCGGCCCAACGCCATACTGAGAGACAGACTTCTGTATGTGTAGCTCAATAAATATTGATCATATCAGTCTAAATGTATCATCAGTTATTGATCCTGGTAATCTTTATCTTCCTTCCCAACAGACCTGCAATCCCACACCTCCTTCTAGGGGCAGCTGTTCTACTGAGGATGAGTTTAATGTCACCAAAACCACAGAAAATACGCCGTTAACTATCAATATAAGCTTGGTCAAGCACATGAGCAAAAACTGGTGTTGATGCATGTGTGTATTTGTATAAGCTGTACTACTGTAGTCAGTCTACAACAGTGAAAGCATCACCTGAAGTTACATTGTTGTTGCATGTATATTGAACGTGTAATTACCCACTTATTAGCAACCAGACGTAAAGTGAGACCAACAAAGTTCAACATGCTGTAAAGCAGCTTGTCACTGCTAGGTTTGAAAATCTATTAAAAACACAATGTGTTTTTTTCTACCCTTCCTTTTTGTCTATGGGTCTCTCTCTCTCTCTCTCTCTCTCTCTCTCTGTCCATGTTTCGGAGGTCAGTGATGTTATCGTTCCTTCCCTCTCTCAGGACCAGCTCTTGAGGAAAATGGGAATTAAGTAAGGCAGCTGTGTTTGCAAAAGGAAGCACTGCTTCAAACACATCGAATAATGTATGAATCTCCCCTGAACACTCATCAAACACACGCACACATGCGCGCACACACACACACACACACACACACACACACACACAAAGCAGTGAGGATTTATAGGGCAGATGTAGCGTAGTGGCCTCAGTAATTAATTTATTGGCAGCTGTTTAAATCATTATCGTTTGAGGTTACTCTCTCTCTCTCTGTCTATCTCTCTCTCTCTCTCATAACCTCTCACTGTCCTCCTTTTTCATTTGTAGATCTTTCCTCCCTCCTACTCGTCCAGTCTCATGGTCAACAACTCCTTCTGACTCAGGTTTGACATTGTGAGACGCGCGAATGATATAAGTCTCATGTTTGGCTGCGCATGTTGCGTTAGCAAACACGGTGGCCCAACACCATCCTGAGAGACACCCTGCTCCTAGTCCTATGACTGTCCTACCACAGGTCACCCAACACTTCTAGTCACCCAGAGCTCCAGTTCCAGTTCTCAGAGATCTCAACTCTCCCTCAATCAGTCTTCCATCACACTACAACCACTTGGTGCAGGTAAAATCATTACAGACATTAACGTTGCAGCTCCAGCACAAGCAAACTTAAGACAACAGACATGTAGTGACTTATCTTTCCTCCCTCTTACTCTTCCAGGTCGCTAAGCCACCTTCCCTCCTACCTTACTGACATTATGCCAAGACTATCGTGTTTGGTGTCTGAAGTTTCTGTTTTCAACTTTACATTTGGAGCTCCAAGGCTAATCTAGCTAACAAGTAATGGAAGCTTATGTAAGCCATTTAGCATCATGACTAAATCATCAACCGTTCAATTCAACTATGGTAATTAAGCTTATGTATAAGTTGTTTGGACACTGTGCAACATGCTGTTAGCACAATCTGTGCAGTTAGCACAATGCTAATTAGTGTGGTCTTACTACAAACCTCAATTACTTTTGGGCTACGTGATCCCCAGTGCGAAAACTAAAGAAGCACATTTCATACAGCAAACATGACTTGGCCGGGGTGAGGGTGGGGGACGAGTGGGGGACGGGGGGGTGATTGTGTAAATTTGCTTAAGAGAGAAAGATAGCGAGATATGAGAAAAAGTCACAGTCTGCGGCTATGAAATATGACTTTCAGGCTGAGTTCAGCAGAGGCCAGAGAAACCGTAAGCGACGTAAAAGATAGACAGAGGGAGAAAGAGCAGAAGCCAGCTGCGGGACAGCCTCCCCCCTGATTGTTGGTCTTGGCCCGCTTGACTGGCAATCGAGAAGAGCCATTCTATTTTCTCTCAAGAGCTTCTCTCTCTCTCTCTCTCTCTCTCTCTCTCTCTCTCTCTTTTCTTCTCTCCTAGTCTTACCGAGAAGGCTTCAAATGTTTAAAGAGTCGATCGGCTGGTCAGGCGTGGGCTACGAGGTCTAAAACCTATAATCACGATTCTAGAACTTTATGGCTTCTGCTAAAACATACGCTCTCCTCTACACATCCAGCAGATCTCCCATTCGGAGCTATTCTGAGATGCGCTTTCATTGTCCAGCAATAGCTCATACCTCACCACACAAACACATGGAGCGCCTCTTGAGACGATCTGACCCGGCTTTCGGAAAAACAATGAAGCGAGGTTTCTCTCTGTCTCTCCTCTGCTGTTCTCTCTATCCCGCTCAGTCTCGCACGAGTTCGGAAAGAAGAGAAAACCTCGCTTATTGCAGTTAATCAAGAGAAGCCGTTTCCCAGCGTGTGGGAATCCGAAAATTACAGGGTGCCACGATCGGCTCCTTTTCCGCGCGTTCTACGAAATCAAACATTCATATTTTTATTTCTCTACACCGCCACCCCTCTTCTCCTGAGACAAAAACAAATGACTCAATTAAACCGCCATTCCTGCTAATTAGAGAGCTGTGAGCGTCCGCATTTGGAAAATAAGCAGCCCTGGACTCTCCGTCAGGGGTTTTTGTGGACGCAACCAACGGTGCTGCTTTCCAGATTTTAGGTTTGCAAAAGACCTTGAAACCGACATCTTTGTTATTTCAAGAGCAACGAGTAAAGCGGCGTTCCTCGCCAAATTTATAATTGCTACGCTAAAAACCAATATTATCAAAAGAAGGGGGGAAGACCCCTGAGCCAAACCCTCACTCCACATGCTAAAGTTAGCAACAAACAATGCTTGGAGCTGCCTCACAGGCGTCTGCTATCCACATACACATGCTATGTGTAGTCTCTAGTTCAGAGTCTATCGTGTGAGCCACAGGCACATGGAGCATCTAGAACCTGGCACAGGAGCCAACAAAAGCCACCAACAATGTTCTCCAGCAAACCCAAAGCTTGGGTCAGTGTGTTGCGTCGGTGCATTGTGAGAGAGCCTAGAATGCTCGTTCCATTCGTACTTGTTCATTTGGGAGGTTAAAAGTTGGGAGGTTAGACTTTGATGGTAATGATGGTATCAGCGGAAGAAGGATAGTTGTCGTTGGAGAAAGTTGGTGTTTGATGGAGAATCCTAGCACTGCTTTTGGAGAATGATGGGCACCTTGGTGTGTGTTGGACAACAATGGGCATGTGATGATGGGCTCATGAATAACACTGTTTGGTGGAGAATGATGGTGTTTCTTGATGTGTGCCTGGGAACGAAGATGCTCGGACAACAGTGGTGATTATTGGAGGATGACAGTATTTAATGTTCAGTAATAGTGTTTGTTGGAGAATGATGGGTGTTTACTGGATAAGGATGGTGTTTGTTGGAGAATGATGGTGTTTACTGGATAAGGATGGTGTTTGTTGGAGAATGATGGGTGTTTACTGGATAAGGATGGTGTTTGTTGGAGAATGATGGTGTTTCCTGGATAAGGATGGTGTTTTTTGGAGAATGATGGTGTTTACTGGATAAGGATGGTGTTTATTGGAGAATGATGGGTGTTTACTGGATAAGGATGGTGTTTGTTGGAGAATGATGGTGTTTACTGGATAAGGATGGTGTTTGTTGGAGAATGATGGGTGTTTACTGGATAAGGATGGTGTTTGTTGGAGAATGATGGTGTTTACTGGATAAGGATGGTGTTTGTTGGAGAATGATGGTTTTTGTTGGTGTTGGAGAATATGGTATATGGTGGTATTTCTTGATGTGGGATTTCTTGATGTATGCCTGGGAATGAGGATGCTTGGACGACAGTGGTGATTATTGGAGGATGACAGTATTTATGTCCAGTATGTCCAGTGATAGTGTTTGTTTGAGAATGATGGTGTTTCTTGGTGGATTACGATGTTTATGGGAGAAAGACAGTATTTGTGTTTAGAGAGTTATGATGTTTATTGGTGGATGATGTTTCTTGTTTGCCTGGGAATATAGATGCTTGGATAACAACTGTGATTGCGAGAATGGTAGTGTTTAATGTACATTGATAGTGTTTAGTGTTTTTGTTTTGGTGTCTTTATGGTTCTTAGTGGAGAAGGGTGGTGTCTGTTTTTAGAGGGATTCTGTTGGTTGGGGAATTACGATGTTGGAGAGTGTTTGTTGGGAGAATCATTGTGACTGGTGGAAAAGGTTTGTGTTTTCTGTGTGGGAGAATGATGGTGTTTGTTGTTGTTTGTTGGAAAATGATGGTGTTTAGTGTTTTTTGGGGAGAGACGGTGCTTGATGGATAATGATGGTGTTTGTTGGTGAAGGCTGGTGGTTTTGAAGAATGATGGCGTGCATTGGAGAAAGATGGTGTTTGCTGGAGAAGGCTGCTGACTTTCGGAGAGTGTGTTGGTCGAAGAGTGATGATGTACACATTGAAGAATGATGATTACTTTAGAGTTTGTTCGAGAACAATCACGGAGAACGTTGTAGAATGACGGCGTATGCAGAAGAACAATGGTGTTTGTTGGAGAATGTTAGTGCTGGAGACAATTTAAACAGTAAACAGATTTCTATATCTATACACACGAAGTACGGTGCGGAGTCCCAGAACACCAGCTTTGATTTACAATTCCCTGAAGAAGTAAAAGTGAAAGGGCACCAAGAATCCCAGCTGTAGCTGTGACTGGACAAAAGGTCACCAATTCCAATGACATGACCTGATACTCCGTAGCCTTTCACTGATGTCTTAGCACCAGTAGCAAACAGAGTAAGCAACTCTAGTCTGGAAAAAAAAGAGAGAACACCAAAAAACAAGGAGGCTGGAGATGTGACACACTGGCTGCCTTCCTGTTATTTGTTTTGTAGTCCAGGCTGAGGTCCCCAGGGACAGGCTCTGACTGCTTGTGAGGTTTAAAAAGAGAGAGATTTCATTTAAAAGAGATTTCAAGAGGGAAGACAGCAGAGGAAGCAGGTGAAACGGTGCAGATATGTTGGTTTAAGTGAAAGAGAAATGTGAAGGTATGGATGGAATTGGTTTGGAGGTAGAGTGAGAGAGAGAGAGAATGAAGGGCTTGGACAGACTTCATGGCGGGAGTTTTATTGTTTAACTGCTTAATTGTCAGTAGCAGGCTGGAGGATGTGAGCACCCATTGATTCAACAGAGGAGGAAATTACACCAGAGAGAGAGAGAGAGAAAGAGAGAGAGAGAGAGAGAGAGAGAGATTTCCAAAGACCTGAACTTTAGCTGTTGTATAATGTGAACTTATTTCAAATAATCTAATACAGCAAAGTCAATCATGCTTTCACAATGAACCGTGATTGGATGAACGTTGTTTTCGCAGAATATTGTTCTTCCGTGGTTAAACTACCTGACGGATTGAAAAATAGCAGCAAAAAATGAACACACTGCGTTTACTGTATTAAGAGGGAAGTGGGTAAATAATCCGTGAAGCCGACAATCTGTAAATGATTCCTAATAACTGCACTTATGAGGAACGCTGCAGCGATTACTGCACCCAGACTGCAGTTATTAAGTCTAGATCAGTTATATGGCTCTGTTTATATGCCACAAAGTCGTGCAAAGACACACAATCACACCTTGCCATCAGAGAGTCTGCTGCTGAAGTGCAATTTCACCCCCGTAAGGCGTCTCTCCGTCGGGACTGGTGTTTGCATGATATAGCATTTCATAGTTGTTATAAATATCTGCATTTGTCAACAAAATTCACTACTTTACAAACTCAAAGGTCACCATGACCAAAGCCTTCTGCTGGAGGGGTACGATTTCCCCTAGCACTGGGCTGTGGAGCAGTGGAACTGCGTTCTCTGGAGTGAACACAGGTCCACTGCTTCACAGCCCATCCAATAACTTTGGGAATTGGATTTAAATAGGCATTTGTGATCCAGAACTAATCATTCAGCATCCGGACTAATCTTGTTGCTGGAATCACATCCTCACAGCAACGTTCCAAGATCTAGTGTGAAGACTTTGCAGAGGATGTTACGGCAGGGCAAAAATTGGGCGATCCCCTCCTAAGATCCATGATTTAAGTAGAAACATCACAGACCGTCTACGGACATTTGGACATACATTGTATCATTTTGGAAGACTCCAAAACGCTCCAGTGCTGTTTTAATAGGGATGTAAATCTCTGCAAATCTGTCTTTCAGTACTTTAGGTCAATGGATCATCTCAGACGTCATCAGAGTTTGATTCGTTAGGTCTGATTCTGCATGGTTTCTTTTAAAAATACACTGAATACACAAATATGACTGGAGGGACTATGTACACTACCAGTCAAAAGTTCATACACGGCTACTCATAGAAGGTTCCCCTTATTTTTATCTTAATGTTTTATTTTAGAATAAAAGTGAAGACACCAAACTGTAAAATGGCACTGATGGAATTATACAGTCCACCTTAAAAACCTCCAGAACGGACCTTTACAGGAGGATAAAACTGTCTTAACCTGCAGTGGAGGCTGATAGAACAAGGTTTATTTCTAAGCAGGTTTGGAGCAATTCTATTGGTTGGCCCCTCATGAATATTCACTAAACTGAAAGGAGAACTAGAGCTTTTACACTGTGCAGAAAAAGAGATCAAAGTTTTTACACCACTAAATATATATTAGAGGTGGAGATATGGAGAAATATCATACTGTGGTACATCAAGAGGATATGTGGTATATCAGGGTATGTACTGGTTCAGACTCTCATCAGTTGGAGTTGTTAAGTCTAAGACTGTAGAGTCTTTAAGGTAACCAATATCATCCATTTAGCTGGGTGTGTCTAACTTCTGACCAGTATTGCAGACACTAGTTACTATTACTCGACAACACACTCATCATCAAAAGAATAGTTGCACAAATCGTTGGACCCAGAAGGACTCAGCCGACAGGAATGGTGGGTAGCTTAGGTTTGACATCATGAGGCATGCAAATGATTCAACTTTCACCCTCGGGGCACACGTGTGATGTAAGCAAGGATGGGCCTTATCACTGTACCTGACTCACCCAACAGCCACAACTGCACACTTCCAGTGACCAACGTGGCCAAGACTCCATACAAAGACTTATACATGTTGGGTTAGCAAACATGGCAGCCTGACGCCATACTGAGAGACACTACTTCTGTACATGTACCTCAATAAATATTGTCCATATCAGTCTAAATGTATCACCATTTATTGTAACCTTCATCTTCCTTCCCAACAGCACTGCGATCCCACACTTCCATCTGGATGCAGCTGTTCTTTTGATGATGAGTGTATTTTGTTAATCATTTACTTGTGAAAATCGATAAAATTGTACCTTTAGATTGAAGCATCACACAGGGTGTTTCGGATCACGTTCGGGATTCACATATAATTCACGAACCCAAAACACGCTAAGACCGGCCTACAAACAGATCATTCCCAGCACTGCAGTGACACTGGCATGGTGGTGAAATGTTACAGTGTGTTGTGTTGGTATGAGTCAATCAGATCCAGCAGTGTTTGGACGAGTTTTAAACACTGTGTCCACTCTGCTAGACATGTCTATCCGTCCGTCCACATTGCACATGTCAAGTCGGAGACGTTAGCTCATTTGTTGCTGCACAGTTTGAGTTTGAGTCATCCTCAGCAGTGGTCGCATGATGCTATTGGCTGGATAGTTTTAGTTGGTGGACTATTCTCAGTCCAGTAGTGACACTGAGTATCTGATCCACTCACATCAGAACTACAACACTAACACACCACCACCACGTCACTGCAGTGCTGAGACGGATCCAACACCCAAACACTGCAATGCCTTCTCTGTGGCGGTCCTGTGGGGGTACTGACCATTGAAGAACAAAGGGGGCTACAGTCAGTGGAACTACATAGGGAACCTATATGGTAAGTGGAGAGTGTAGATACAAGGTGGTGTACTTATTGAAGTGGTCCATCAGTGGTATATAAAGCAGTGACCATAAGAGGCGACCATAAGAGGTCAAGACTGGGACCTGAGTGGACCTAACCTTGGGACCGAGACGAGACCAAGCGTATTTAAAGAACATGACTCAGCCAAAACAACAGCACAAGTCACATATCTTTGTCTGGATAAACAAAACAATGATATTTGAACTGCACTCTCGCACTCTTACTGGTGTTCAACAGTATAGCGAAACTTGTACTGATGGGAAACACGGCAGCACACTGAACACTAGCTGCTCCATTTTACATGAAGTCTGGCTTTGGCTTTTATTCCAAATCATTCTGGAGCATTCTTTAAGGTCATAAAATGTTCCCACAATGTAAAGCACAGCTGGCATTTCCAAACGATGTACAAGCGCATGACCACATAAAAAAGACCCAGGGTTTTGATATTTCAGTAACCCGTATTTCCAGACCCATATTTCCGGGGCATATGAAGGGACATTATTGTGATATAATATTAGGCCTTTATCATGAAACTCTATTAGGGACCCTCGGGAGTTAATGGAGAGACCAGGTCAGGCCTACAGGAGACGATAACAATCATATTATGGCTATTTCTGCTGGGGAAACAGCATCAGCATCTCCCATCACGTGATTATTAATGCACTTAACTGTCCAGTCAGTGGCACAGTACACACTCGCACACTCTCAGATTACACACACACACTCTCTCACGTTACACGCACCTACACACACACTTCAAGAGTGGAGATTCCTGTCTTGGAGGGAGCGGAGAGGAACCCTGCAATGGAAACAGCAGATAACACAGAAGAATAAACACAAAACCATTAGGCACTGGCAACGCACCAGAGTGAAGTGTGTAAGTGTGTGTGTGTGTGTGTGTGTGTGTGTGTGTG
>JAVGWN010001149.1:0-12787 GCA_034552555.1 Semaprochilodus insignis | reverse complement strand
CACATTTGATTTTTAATAAATTAGCACATGTCTAAAAACCTGCTTTCATTTTGTCATTGTGAGCCATTTTGTGTAGAATTTTATGACAAAGAAATCATTAGCTAGATTCAGATGGTCTATAATGCATTAAATTGACAAAAATATATTTAGCTTTATAAAAACATAAATGAATACGTGAATAAATGTGCTTAATGTAGATTGAACTGGATAAAAGGGGACTAACAAGGTATACAGAGCGACAGACAGTGGACAACAGACTGTAAGTGTAGAACTACATGTAGTAACCAGTGTGATAAATGGAGCTGATGAAATGGACAATTTGTAGATCCAGAGAGGTGTTTATTGATTGTTGTGTATGTGGTTTGCATATAGATGCTAACATGTATATGTCATGACCACATGTCCTGACTTTGTATAAAAACTAGTGCGTGTGTTTGCATATGGGAAACAGGCCTCTCCACCCTCTCGCCGTCGGGCTCTGGAAGGGGAAAGGACCGAAAGAGTCGGAAGTCCATCTTTGGCACCGCTCCTGTGCGCGGAAGCCCCGGGGAACCAGTGACGTTGGTCCGCGGCCCAGGGAAAGGTACGGTTGCCCTGGATCACACAGGAAATAGAACACCCACTTAGAGTGCCCATGGGAAAAGCCCATTTAACTTTTCCACTCTTTTTTTAAAACAGTCCCTCGAAAGCTCATAAAAATACCTCCTCTACTACATGTTTCCAGTCAGTACCTCTAGACGTAAGCAAATACACATAGAATAATCTAAATCCTTTTTTTTGTCCTTTTTTACTTTTTACATTTGGACTGTATGTGACTGTATGTGACCTCTTGGCCAGATTAATGCCAGCATATCGCCCCACTCCACCAATGGTCAGACTCTCATAGTTGCGTTGCGATTAGAGGTTTTAAAGGAATACACAAGCTTTCCTCAGCCTCTGTTGGCTGCATCAGGTCATCATATGATAAGTTATCAGATGTTCACTCAAAACAGTCAAACAGAACCCAAAGGAAGGCGTTTTAGCAAATGACTGTTCTTTGACTGTTTGCTACAGATCGTATGCCACATACTTGGAAGGGAGAAGCTATGTTAAAACGTACTGGAGTATTCTAAATTGCCTACAATTTACTGTAGTATTTGTGCTTATTAAACACTAATCAAGGAAGGCATTTCTAAGAAAGTCACTGGCTAAATGGTTAGTTTTAATCTGCTTTATATTTATTTGCCAGATTTAGAGCATGACCCAGCTTGTTTGGTTTTATTTGTAGCTTCCAATTAGTTTGCTGAAATTTTAACCGCACTATATTCTGTATCTCATGCTTACTTCTGCTCTTAGAGCATCAGTGAAAAGTCGGGTCATACATACTCATAGAAGGCTTTTTTTATTTTTTATTTTTTTTTAAATAATGAAAACTAATTTTAAGAATAATATTAAAATACAAAACTCTAAAGTAACACATATGAAACGATTCACACGGACGTCAACATTATCATAAAACTCACCGTAATCAAAAATAAATGATCTGAGTGCTTTAACATGTATTACTGTAAGAATATTTTAAGCTATAATGTATTTGTTTTAAATACATGCCAAAGAAATACACAGTAAAAGAAATTCATGGTTCAAGCATAAGCCCCTACGTGTTTATCAGAACTGCATAACATCGGTTGAACTTCGGACTGCATTGTACCTCGGCTTGCGAAACATAGTTAGAGCTGCCTTCCTTACAAGCCTATCATTTGCTCTTTTTCCCTGCAGCGGAGGGCGTGAGGCTGAATTTGGAGGAGCAGGCGTTGCCTACCTCTGCTCCAGCACCCTCGCTCAGTGCCATCATCCGCACACCCAAGTGCTACCACATCTCCTCAGTGAACGAGAATGCGGCCAAGCGCTTGTGCCGTCGCTACTCAGCCAAGCTGATTCAGCACACGGCGGGCCAGTTGCTGCGTACCTACCCAGCCGCCACCCGCATCGACTCAGCCAACCCCAACCCCCTTACATTTTGGCTGCATGGCATCCAGCTTGTTGCCCTTAACTACCAAACTGATGGTGAGCAGCCTCCACATGACAGTAAAGTGCATTACCACTATGTTGGTTGAGTCCCGGTTAAATGTGACTGAGGTAGGTTTAAAGGGACTGCTACACTATTCACAGCTGGAACCAGTGTGATGTGATGTGATGTGATGTGATGTGATAATTTTGAAATTTGAGACAAGTTTGTTGGCTACCTGTCAGCTGCATTGGCTTTGTTGCTTCAAAACCAAACAGAAGAAGCAGCCTTCAGACACCAGACATGTCTACGACTGTCCCCTATGTTAATGTTACATTATTTGCCCCTGTAAATTTGATTTTTGTGCCAAATTCTGCTTTTAAAGAGACCCAAGTATTAGTATTAACAGCTGGAACCATCGTTACACATAAACAAATGACTAAGAGAGATAATTGTAGTATTTATTTAAGTGGTCATGTGTGGAAAGGCAAATTGAGTCGGATTGGCATAATTGCATTTCCCTTGCTGGTGATTTGTAAATGGGGTGTATCTCTCTATCTCTCCCTCTCTCTCTCTTTCTATGTGTGTGCGTCTTGTGGTGCAGATCTGCCCATGCAACTGAACTGTGCCCTGTTCGAGGCAAACGGTCACTGTGGCTATGTCCTGAAACCTCCCGTACTCTGGGACCGCTCTTGTCCGCTCTACCAGCAATTCAGCCCACTGGACAGAGAGCTAGAGCACATGACACCCACTGTCTACACACTCACTGTAAGAACATACCAGCAGACCCCAGACATGCTTAGAAGGCAACAGTATATCACTGTCCATATCTCTGTTTTTGTCATTTTTTTTTTTTTTTTTTTTTTTTTGAAAATGTATGTTGCCCTTTATGTGTAAATCTAATAATACTTACATGATACTTACACTGACCTACATTAAAAATATAGTAGATTAGCCCCAAAGGATTAGTATGTGAGTCCAAGAATTCTAGATGCACAGCTACAGGGGTTGGACAATGAAACTGAAACACCTGTCATTTTAGTGTGGGAGGTTTCATGGCTAAATTGGACCAGCCTGGTGGCCAATCTTCATTAATTGCACATTGCACCAGTAAGAGCAGAGTGTGAAGGTTCAATTAGCAGGTAAGAGCACAGTTTTGCTCAAAATATTGCAATGCACACAACATTATGGGTGACATACCAGAGTTCAAAAGAGGACAAATTGTTGGTGCACGTCTTGCTGGCGCATCTGTGACCAAGACAGCAAGTCTTTGTGATGTATCAAGAGCCACGGTATCCAGGGTAATGTCAGCATACCACCAAGAAGGACGTTTTCCTCCACCAGCATCACGTAGTGACCTGGCCACTATCCTGCAAGAAGAATGGCTTAAAATCCCTCTGACCACTGTGCAGGACTTGTATATGTCATTCCCAAGACGATCTGACGCTGTATTGGCCGCAAAAGGAGGCCCTACACCATACTAATAAATGATTGTGGTCTAAAAGCAGGTGTTTCAGTTTCATTGTCCAACCCCTGTATACACAAATGATAAATTATAATCAAGATGAATGGTTCAGATGGTCATGTGGTGTTCATGCGCATGCTGAGGTTAAAGGCATAATGCTCTGCACAGACAATATTTAAACATTAAGTGGTGCTGCTTGTTGTAACCTTATGCAGACAAAACCTGACGGTTGGCTATAGCCTTGGTTTAAATTTGATGGCATACCTTCAGGAGTTTATATGCCTTCAGGTTTTTACCTAGCCCTAAACACACCTTTGCTGTTTGTATTTTATCTGACTTATTTAGTACTGATGGCAGAAAAAGTCATTGTGATTAAAATGAGAAAGAGAAAAAAGATAAACTAAATAACTACTATTTATAGTAACCACCCAGACCCTCTTGTATCCCTCTCCTTCAGGTTGTGTCAGGGCAGAATGTATGTCCGGGCAACAGCAGTGGGAGCACGTGCGTGGAGGTGGAGGTTTTAGGCCTGCCAATTGACGCCTGCCACTTTCGTACCAAACCCATCCACCGCAACACACTTAACCCAATGTGGAGTGAGCACTTCTCCTTTCACGTGCACTTTGAGGACATGGCCTTCCTGCGGTTGGCTGTGGTGGAGAACAACAGCTCGCAGATCACAGCCCAGAGGATCCTCCCCCTCAAAGCCCTCAAACCCGGTCAGAGCAGAACGCNAACAAACAACAATAGTTTTATAAGCTTCAAAAGCTAATCATATGTCATAACTACAGACATTCTAAAATCACTGCAGTGTTGCAGAAAGCAGGATTTCTCTGTTATTCCAGACAGTTTAAGGCCAAAGACAAGCTTGTCCAGTTGTTGTCAGTGAAGTACGGGAGGTTCCTATAATACACTACACCTATAATCTCCACTATTGGCTTAGATTATTTGTCTCTTTGAGAAATCCTGCCCTATGGAAGAATCCTTGGTGAATGCACCCAATATCCCTGAGACTTCTGATATACATCGGTTGTTGTATTTAATTTGGATAATATGTTTGCTTTATGTATTTTTAGCGACTTTATCGATTTACTTAATGAGGTTCCAATGTCTTTTTTGTTTTAGTTTTTGGAAATTTGATGATGGTGATGATGATGATGGCTGTAATTTCATACTTCTGCTACTTGTATGCTTAGGCTACAGACACCTGCAGCTGAGGAACCAGCACAATGAACCACTGGAGGTGTCCAGTTTGTTCCTTTTTAGCCGTAGGACAGAGGAAAGTCCAGTTGGAGGACCCCGGCCTGCGGCTGTGGTGAGACACCCTCAAGAAACCCCTCAAAGTTAAATAGTCACACTCACTAATCACATACCAATGCTTAAAGAAATCTTTGAAATGAAATTGAAATATTTAGTAGACATGGTGGTTAATTAGCTTCTGTAGTTTTGCACTTGTAGCTAACAGTCAATGGAAGCTTGTACCCCACCAATTAGCATTGTGTAACTGGGGATGCATCGGTATTGTTACTGGTATCAGGTAGAAGGCCAATACCAAACACATTTACTGGTACTCGTACTTATGAAAATGCAGCAACATACCTTTACACACATGGTGTCAGCAGAGTGTGTGCTGCTGCGCTAATGAACAAACAGCTCGAGTAGATTAGCAGTGAACGTGACTGCTTACGTTGTAGGAGTCAGACAGAAAGGTCACTTAAACAGTCTGCTGTGGTATATTCCTGCCAGGAACACATGATGTGATTTTAGCCCCTTTTTAAACACACACTGTCACAATCTCAACAACAACCAAAGCACATATATAGCGACTTCACTTTTGTTTGACAGAATATAACAGCGAGGTATAGACGTTTATACAGTAATTTTTTAAAAACTTGTTTTTGTAAACTAGAGACCATGCCATCACGTCATGTCTGTGCGCTGTGGTTAACGGAGTTGCTCAGTTCATAGTAGGGTGGCCAGTTTTAGGTTTTAGGCCGGACCGTCCGTTTTTTTTTTCCAACTCCCAATACCTGGACGGATGCCTATTAGTCCTCTTTTCGGGATGAACTATTTAAAATGTTCACTTGCGAACAGTATTACAGTGGGGAAAATAAGTATTTGATGCACTGCCGATTTTGCAAGTTTTCCCACCTACAAAGAATGGAGAGGTCTGTAATTTTTATTGTAGGCACTTCAACTGTGAGAGACAGAATCTAAAAAAAAAATCCAGAAAATCATATTGTATGATTTTTAAATAATTAATTTGCATTTTATTGCATGAAATAAGTATTTGATACAGTAGAAAAACAGAACTTAATATTTGATACAGAAACCTTTGTTTGCAGTTACAGAGGTCAGACATTTCCTGTAGTTTGCACACACTGCAGCAGGGATTTTGGCCCACTCCTCCATACAGATCTTCTCCAGATCTTTCAGGTTTCGGGGCTGTCGCTGGGCAACATTGAGTTTCACCTCCCTCCAAAGATTCTCTTTTGGGTTCAGGTCTGGAGACTGGCTAGGCCAATCCGGGACCTTGAAATGCTTCTTATGGAGCCACTCCTTAGTTGCCATAGGCTCACGTCCGTGTCAAAAGAAATGCCTTGCATTTCATCGCTTTAACAAGGTCACGTGACATCGCTTGCCTACCGGCTAACCGCAGGACAGTATCGACAATTCTAGTATTGTGCCCGACCCCCACCACCCCACCCCCACCCCCACACTTCGTCCTTTTAGGGATTATGACAGTGGCCACAGGCACACAGCGAGTTGATTTTTGAAAGGAAACAACTTTATTTAAAACTGTCTATAGAGACTAGTAAATAACGTGATTTCGAAAACCACACTGTGTTTGCCAGACCACTGCTCAACAAGCCAAAAACGACTTTAACAACTCAAAACATCAGCTCCTCAGATACATTAGCCTCTAATGTGGTTCCTGCTGGCTGTGCTACAGAGACTGCTATTGAAACACATGAGAAGCGGGGGTCAAAACTACTGAACATGCTTTACTTACAGCTGTTCTGACATGGAACAAAACCCTCTTTTTGCCTTTGCAGCAGTACTTGATGCAAGGGAGCTAATGTAGTTAGCATAGATATCTAAGCAGGTCATTGAACTGTTAAGGTACAGTGCACTCATTTCCAGTGACACTTACTTCATTCCAAGCAAATCACTATGATATCGGACTCTGTAACGGCGAGTACTGAAATAGCATTCCGTCACAAAAGATGGTATAGATGCATAGTGGTTTAAACATACTTGTCTCTATACAACAATTGTATCAGTCAAAATGGTCGAAGTACAGTGAAACTTTATTTCTACGGTGATGTTAATTACTGTTTTTTAGCAGTATGTCAGATACGCAGTGTCAAAAACCACCAGGAAAGCTTTCCTAACCATATAACTTGAGATTTAATAAACTCAAGTGTGTAGTAACTTAGGCAAGCGGTTTGCACAATGCTGATTACTAAGCTTTCACTGATTATTAGCTACTTTAGTTGTGGGACAAAACTTTGGACAAAACTTTGAATACGTTTGATTTTCTCTGTAATAGATTAGTTGGTTCTGTGACATGCTGTATTTCAGGCATAATTCCTGAAACAGTGTTCAGCTGATTTGTGTCTTTAGTCGAGATGTTCTGCACGAGTAAAAACCCAGTTCAGACCATGTAAGCGCTGCTGTGGAACACGTCCAGGAAACAGGCAGCATACTTAGCAGAACATGCTGGAAATAGTTCTGATGTTTTTACAGCTTAAGAATGTGATGCATTCCAAAAGCCCCACCATTCCAGCTAAGCATCTTAACGTAAACAGGAAATCACAAAGATCTTTACAGCATACATGGTTCACTAGCACTCCTATATTTTCAATAAAATCAACCAGTGTTTTGCTGAACCCTTTTTTTTTCTCTTCTCGTTCACTTTCCTGACTGATATTTAAGAAGTTACATCATTTGTGACGTACAAGGTTGTATGTTTTCCTTCAGTTGTTTAGCTCAGAGGAGAGGCGAGCAGCGTTACAGTACAAAGTGACTGTGCACGGAGCGCCAGGCCCAGAGCCGTTTACTGTAGTCAGCGTGGATGAACATACCACAGCAAAGCAACTCCTAGACATGGTGAGTCTTGGCATCGAGCCCACGTTAGGGCTTCACACAATAACAGAAGTCGCCACACCGATAAGAATGTATGAGTGTTCAGTATGCGAGTGTTCGTCACGTTTGTGGTACCTGAACGGCTGTGAACCTTTGTACAGGTTTATAGATTTGAGGATCTGCTTAAGGTCAGCTTGGAGGTAAGCACTCTAGTTAGAGACACTGCTCGCCGTGATGGATGAGTCGTACTTCAGCACACAGATGCTGGCCAGACACAGTCTGCTCACACTTGCATACCCACAATTCCTCAACCTATAAACACACTCCATTTTGTTGTCCTCACCAGCTGGTTCCAGATACCTCTGCAGACCACTTCCTGATGGAGGAGAGGATGCCTCTGTCAAAGGACAAAAGTGACATAAAGAAAATACCTCAGCAGCGCCCCCTAGCACCCGAGGAGAGGGTTCTTAAAACAATGCACAGCTGGCAGCCGGAAGAGGGCTATGTGGCCAGAATATACCTTAAAAACAGGGAGGAGGTAAGCAGCTGTCTGTTTTGTTTAGGGAACCATAACCAACACATATTCATAGAACATGAGATTCAGTGTATTGTTAAAGGAATGTCTAAATAAATGGCCAGGTGGCCTTGACTATGTTATTTATTTATTTATTTATTTATTTATTTTTGCATATACGAATCTGCGTTTTCTGAAACAATGCTACAGAGTGAAACAATTACCTCCCAGAGTAACAGTTTTATCATATTATTGCTTGATAAAAAGCAAGCAATGATTCTGTTATAGACCATATGTTCATCTAATGAAATGTCCAGTGTTAAAAGTTTGAGACGAATATAATACATTAGTATAACACATCTGTATGGTGTCCACCAGAATTGTTGGCAGCTTCAGTTAAAATGAGCAGCAACCAAAAAAAAGGTTATGAAGAAATGGATTTGTTTAAGAGCTCAGCCTTGATCTGTAAATGTAATGTAATAGAAACACAATGAAATAATGCTGTATGTGTTTTCATCCCAGTCTTTATGGGGATCCATCACTGAAATGTCTCACTGTACAGAATCTTACATTTCTAATTTCACACTTGCATTTCTTGCATTTCTATTTCCACAAGTACGTGCCTCCCTAGGAACTTTGATTTATGAATGTTTACCACCACGCTTCACATTTCCCTTGGTGGTTTGTGCGCGCTTCGCAGAAATCTGTGGAACTATGGCACTAAACCGGCTGCTTTATTGACAGAATCTTAATGACAGGAACAGTGTGATGGAGGGAGGAGAGGAGGTGAACAGTGGCGGGGAGGAAGACATGTTCTTTGTGCAGGTGCACGATGTTTCCCCAGAACAGCCTCACACAGTCATTAAGGCCCCGCGTTACAGCACCGCCCAGGACATCATCCAGCAGGTCAGCTCAAGAGGAATACATTGTCGTTCAGTGATGTTGTGGTTCTTCCTGTTTCTTTAACTGGTTTCATTTGAATTTACTCTAATTTGTGCTGCCAAAGGATAAGTTGTAAGCCTAGTGTATATCATTTTGAACGTTTTGTTTATGTATTGCATTTTGACTTCTGACTAGAACTTATCATCTAGGCTTAGACATCTTTTATTTGAATTGGTCTAACTTGCTGGCAAAGACAACTGAAATTCTAAGCTAGTCAGGCTGGTCTAAGGCTGGTTTTGCTGGGTAACTTGATGACCAGCCTGGCCAAGCTAGTTAGAACTGGTAGACCAGCTTTGTTCAGCTCCTCAGAGCTGGATGACCGGCCTGGCCAGGAGAATAGTTTTGTTCAGTTCCTCAGAACTGGATGACGAACTTGGCCAGCTTGACCAGCACATTAACCAGCCAAAACTGGATTTAACTTCTTAACCAACATAGTCACCAGTTTACCAGCTGGACCTGGATTTAACTGGTCAACCAGCCCAGTACCAACCTTGCCAACTGGTCAACCAGATGTCAAAATGTAGCTTGAACTTGTTAATCAGTTTGAACAGATACAAAAAACTGAAACATTCCAATTCCATGCACCAACTGTTCGTTATTTGTATTCAATATTAGAATTAGAACTGTGTACCAGAAAGTTTACCAGAAGGTCAGGAGTGACATATGCTGACATTTACATCCAGTTAAACCAGACTACATCAAGATATCAGAAAACCAGAGAGTTCTGGTCCTGATATCTATTTGACAGGCCCTGGCCCTGGTGAAATATCGATATACATGCCCATATTATGTTGCTTAGCAACCTTAGCTACCTATTAAACACAGTACATTGCGTGGTGGAAGATTGTTTGATATGATCACTAGTAATAAAAATCTATGTATTCAGCACAGGGGCAGTTTCATATGGAATTGTATTTTGTTACCCTGCCTGATTACAGACGCTGAGCAAAGCCAAGTATTCTCTGAGCATCCTTAGTAATCCCAACCCCTGTGACTACGTCTTGATGGAGGAGTTAAGCCGCGAGGCAGCTGGAAAGAAGGCATCCTCGGCCAAGCCTAGCCAGCGTGTGCTGCTGGACCATGAGTGCGTGTTCCAGGCCCAGAGCAGGTGGAAGGGCCCTGGCAAGTTTATCCTGAAACTCAAAGAGCAGGTACAGAGGGCTAATGCTACCAAAACACATCACTCTCATTTTTCTCTGCACTTCATTTTCTGAACCCCTTTTGCGAACTCTGATAACATCCAGCCCCTAAACATGTCAGCAACAACCTACAGTGTGATTAAGTAGTTTGTCCTAGTTTATGGAATACTAATGCATCGTCCAGTTTCCCAAGTTTATTTGCTGTGTGTCTCTTAAAAGGTTGCAGCCACCTTCTGTCGAAACTTGAATTTTGTCACGATTAGTTTTTCAGTTAAGTAATGTAATACCTGCAGATGTACTCCTTACATATTACAGCTGTTTAAAAAACAAGTTGTTTTGGTTCAAACGTTTGAAGCGCATAGGTAAACTATTCAGTATAAACACTATGGAGATATATGAGCACACACGTTAGCTGAATTTGAATTTGACTGCTAACTGTTAGCTGTTAGCTAACCTGACTTCCACGGGTGTGTTCTACCATCATAAAATAATTGACATGGCTAAAACCTTTCATATTTATGTATGTGCGTGTGTGTTTCCAGATTGCTCGTGAGGATAAACGGAAGGGAGTGTCATTTGCCAGCGAGCTGCGGAAGCTGACGGGCCGCAGCCGCAGCGTAACTGTAAACGGCCCTCCCGTATCTGAGGCAACGCAGAGTAAGGACGAGCGCTGCACATGGCCTGCTGCGCCGCCTCTGCCCGAGGCCTCTGACTGAATGCACGCTCTGCATTTTGTTTGTGTGTGCACGCAGTGCATGGAGTCCCAGCCAGGTACAAATCCCTGCCTTAACTTAGAGGCCATTAACAGACCCAGTAGCTTAAAAGAGAGTTCCGTCCAATTTGTATGTGTTCCTTTTGTATGCTTCTGATCTGATGAGATTTAGAATCTTCTAAGCAAATGAATATTTGCTGTATGCAACTGCGCTTTGGTTTTTTCCTTCTCAGTTTTGCAGTTTGCCCCATTAGGTTCTAAATTTCATCTGAAATGTTCTGTTGAACTGCTTATAGAATGGCTGAACAGGGTGAAGTATTCATTGGGTATGAATGCAACACAGTAACACTTTAAATCACCTGCTCTCATGTTAACAAAGTCCTTGTTTTGAGTCCTTTTTGAGCGACTGGTGACTTGAACAGACACGTCCTAGGTGAGTTGCTGTGGGCTGACCTACGCTGTCTGATTTGCTGATACTCTCTGGCCAGTCGTTTTTCAGAACAGTAAAGGAAGAATGTGATTTACTCTAAGTGAAGTCAACCTGCCAGCATGTTAGGGGTCTAAAGTATGCTGTTTTAGTTTTGCACTGGAGGTATGAGACTAATGAACTGGAGCTGTAAGACAAGTAATGGAAGCCCCACTAATTGGTATGCCCCACCAATTAACCATCATACATTTTCCTCAGACTGTGTGAAGTTGTTCAGCGAAATAGACACGCATGTGTGGTTTCTGACACTGCACGGTACCATTTTCTACACAAAGCCAGTGATCAGTAAATCAGTAATAGCAGCCACTTTTAGTCTCAGTTTTATCCATATACCTACTATTACTATAGAAATACTGCCCCATGAGTACTTCACAGAGCATTGCCTCCAAGCTCAGGCACCCTCTGGTGTACATGAGTATTTGATGTAGGCTGTTAGGTCTGTTATTAGAGTATTAGGTGTTTACCTAATGCCATAAAAAACAATACTGTTGGCAGTTTTATAAAACCAAGATTCTTCCAATAATCCAAAAGAGAAGGTTGTAGGATGAAGTTGTGTAGCGTATATGAGCAGCAGTGCTGCTATTCAGAGCGTAGAAATCACACAAACCCGGAGCTCCATCATATAGCATTGCAGAGTTGTCTATTCCACTTTCTTCAGGCTGTTTGAAAGGATCTTAAATTTACTTCCATAAAACTGCTCCCATGAAGGTGGAGGTGGATGTTGCTTGTTGATTTTAGTAGTAGGTGCTCGGGTTAACGCATGATGGACATTAACAGTATTAACAAGCTCTGACAATGCTACACTGTCGCACTGAAGTGTGATTAATAGCATGAGAATAGCGTCCAGTATCTGTGTGCCAAGGTCACTGTGTTTATCCCGGACAAACAGGACTGCAGCTATAGCAGAAACGACAGCTGTGTTCCCGCCTCTCGTAATCAGATGTAGCCGTCCATTGACACTAAATTGTAATGCTAATATTAATGCAGAATGATGTGCTTGCTTGCAGGCTCAGGGAAGCTGGACAGTTATGAGAAAAACAGTCATTACAACATGTGATCGTATGAATGCGTTTTTTGCCTTATGTACATTATGCAGTCTTGAGTTTAGGGACTGCAGGATCCGTTGTCCGTGGTCGTGTAGATGCATAGTCATGTTATGTACATGTACTCTAAGTAGCATTTCTTACTCCCTGGCCACTTTATTAGAAGCTCCCATCTGCTGGTGTCCTGACATGAAGTTAATGCCCCTACCATGTTAGTGTCACTACTGTGTTGAGAATGGTCCACCTCCTGAAAGTAACCGAGCAATGTGCACGTTGGCACATCAAAGTGTAGTTTCCAGAGACTCCTTTTGCATCTTTCTTGAAAACGTTTTGTATTCATTTCACTCCCTTTCGGAATAGATTTCTCCCCTTGTTGAGTAAGATTGTGTGGAAGTATCAAGCACAAGAA
>JAVGWN010001148.1:0-12787 GCA_034552555.1 Semaprochilodus insignis | reverse complement strand
TAGATAGATAGATAGATAGATAGATAGATAGATAGATAGATAGATAGTGGACGGATGGGTGGCTCTTATAGGACCTAATATGATGACTATATGATCCAGTGTTGAAGGTAAGAGCAGGGGCTGAGGTGACTGTGACATGCAGACGAGCAGGATGAGCAATGAGCGCTGAGCAATAGTGATAATGATTCAGATACCTAACGGCTCACCTACAACCACCCACACACACACCTACACACACACCGCAATACCATATGCTCAATCACACCATTAACACTGCTCACATGCGACAGCTTATTTTAACCATGCTAATGACACACCGAGATGCTCTCCTGCTAGGACGTGATTCCAGAAGGTCAAAGACTGAGGAATATTAACAGTAATGGTGGCTTTATTTTTGCTGAGAGTTTATGAATCAGTGTTGGAAGACTTTCAGGGCTGTTTTGCACATTCCAGTGCCGTTGATTTGCACGTTTAACCCACAGTTTGAGCACTGTGCCGGAAAACGGCTGAAGGACAGGCGCTCTGAGGCGCAGTCAGTCGGTCAGTGAAAGCTGTGGAGCGCTGTATGGCTGGTGGCAGCTTCATGTCTTTCTTCCCGGAGTTGTCCCACCGCCTAACTGCGGACAGTGAAGAGTGAGAGTGTTCCTGAGCGTCCCGGCTCCAGCCTCACCATCTGCCGCTCCGCACAGAAGGAGACTGAGTCACCTCAGCTATTGTCACTCACACGTGAAACCACAGCGCCCTTAAGCAACTTTCGACATCACTGTGTGGCAAACACCGTAGGAGTTTAATCCAGGAAGAGTAAAGCTCTGATATTCAGACCGCTCTGCTCATTATTCACCTTCCTTTATCTGTTTCCTTATTCCTTAAAAACACGATATATGTACACACATAAAGCTTAGACTCACATAAAAAATCTGGCCGTAAATGAATAAAATTTATTTCGGTAAAAATGCGTTTATTTTTCAGGCTCTTACATTCTCTTTCTTTCAGTAATTTCAGCTTTTAAATAATAATAATAATAATAATAATAATAATAATAATAATAATAATAATGTATTTCAATGCACAATCATGGGGTGCGGTGTATTTCCAGCCTTAATTAGATGCCTGTTCTTATTGTGTGATAATAATAATCCATAATAAAAAAGAATGCAGAATAAAAATAGATGTACAGGAATAACTGTCTTAATATCTTATTCTGTCAGATCTTCAGTTTTTCGTTTATATATATATATATATATATATTATTTATGGCTCCATCTTCTCCTAATCCGAGTACAATATGCGCGAGTTGCCCATAACTGTGTTTTGTCAAGGACATTAAACGCACGGTTTCGTTTGAATGCAGTTTTCTTGTCTTCTCTGAATAATGACAGGTTCGGACAGAAGGGTGAGTAACTCCATTCAATCGGGCCTCTAACGCGATCGCGAAGGATCTGATGGATCAAACCGATCAGTTCCTCATCTGTCGGACTTTACAGTGAGAGGGGTTTCAGCACTGACTGGAGCTCTCTGAGTGCTGCGCGGTGTATGCCCCTGTACCTGTGCGCCTGTATACGGGCGACTGACTGTGAGTGGTAGTTTGAGGGCTGAGTGCGCGCGGCCCGGGGATTAGAGGCCCTGCGCCGCCTCCCTGAAGGCTCGAGCCGCAGTCTGTCACTCTCTGGCTCTCATCCAACTGCTGCACCAAACGCGGCGACCTGCTCATCAGGGCCAGGGTCTTCCAGCCAGCCCACCCACTGCTATCTCACGGTCAACTCTGGAAAAAAAAGATGCTTACTGCAGCACTAATTCGGTGTGTCACACTGTATGTTCTGTTGGGTGCAGAGTGTCATACCTGTGTGTTTATTTTCAAATAGAATTCGTTATAATTCACACGTGATAAGTAGTATTACAGATAGTCGAATAATAATAATAATAATAATAATAATAATAATAATAATAATGATGATGTCTTCATTTCTCATTGGTTTTGCTATTTCTCAAATGTTTCTCGTACGGTTCTCCTTGGTTCTGCTATTTCTTCAATGGTTCTGCGTCCATTAAAAAGAAGCTTTCAGTACTCAATTGATATTTATTTTTGCTTTAAAAAAACAGTATAATGACAGTGTACAAATCTGCACGAGACCAGTTTCAGTGCCTTCCCATAATGTACAGTGCTTTACAAGTCCACCACTGAAGACATCCATTACATTGCATAACTGATGGGCGCCAACTACATCATTAAGGCAAAAGGATTTCCCATGGCATGAGCTCACTATACATGACACACACCTTTCCAACGAGGGTTTTTACATGCTCCAGTTCGGAAGTTCAAGAAAGAAAGAAAGAAAGAAAGAAAGGGAAAAAAAGCACTTTGTAGACACGTTTGTTTCGAGGCTGTGCGCAAAATCTCCAACATCCTATCAACCGACTGTACAACACAAAGAAAAACCCAATAAACAAACGAACAAAACCTATATATATATATATATATGCAGATACAGAACAAACAAACTGTTGCATAATGAACTCACAATTACCAGCTGTAACCTTCCCCAATCATCCTTCATTCCATAAAGTTGGGTGCGTCCTCTATTTATATGTTTGTTTATTTATTTCTTTACTTACTTTCTGTTTTTTTTCGTGCACAGTCTATAGGTAGAAAACTCTGAAATGCGAAATTTGATCATATCACCTGCAACAAAATTAGATTGTCCACCATCCAAATGTTCAAGGCCAGAGTCACATACAGTCAAACACGCACATCGAGGAACATGATTCACATGTCTGGGCGAATCGTGTGCTGCCTCCGAGGGATTAATATATTCCTACATGTTGAAGTGAACGCTTAAAAAAATCCCACATTTTCAGGCATTCACACATTTTCACGTGTCAGACATGAAACGAAAAGCGGACGTTTTGAGCATGGCACCTTATTCAGCATCGAGATCAGTAAAATAAAACTCTGGAATGCAAATACATATTTATAGGTATATATATATATATATATATTGGCGCATGAAGGTGTCAGCGGTGTAATCCCACTGTCAGGTGTCATTAGTAAACGATGATCTGACGTTTTAGGCCACTTAAGGAGAGGGGAGAGGCGCAGGGGCCTGGAGGAGTCATCACAGGCTTTCACTCGCAAAAGGACGACGTGTGTTGCATAGCTCCCTTCGCATTTATTGCTCTCTTGTGTTTGATTTTCTTTCCCCTCCTCTGATTTCATTTCCACCTCACCAAATGAACTGTCTAACGTCTATTCCGGGCCATACGAGGAACTTTGTTTAACCTCTGCATGAACGCGATGGACCTTATTGCAGGATACACAGGTTTAAATATCCAGACAATCAGGCTGCAGACAACTAACGTTGTTTTGAGTTTGCTATGTCTTCTATCCACATAATTGTGTGGTATGTTAATTACTGACTAATTGGTCGGGTTATAATATTAAATGGAACTCAATAAAAGCGCTGTGTGTCTATATATATATATAAACCTGGATTTTTATATATAGAGGGAGTTTTTCCTCTCGAGAGAGAGCATCCCACGCTAAAATGTTTGCTCCAAGCAAATGCTCCATTCCCCTCAAATCAAATACATAAAACATCAGCTGGCCTACAACCAGAAGACCAGTCCCCCCACCTCATCCAACACACTCCCATAATGCAGAACGACGTTAAATAATACATGTGTGGGTTAAGTGCGTTATTTTCAGTAATTACCCTGCTGGAAAAAAAGAAAAAGGGAGAGCGAGAGACATGTAGAGAGGGAGAGAGAGAACGACGAGAAAAAGGGGGTCGCTCGTGCCCCCTTCCACCCCTCATCCGTTATGAAAAGTCGTGCTTAATTCGTCCTGCACGGGGTAGAACTGGCCGCGCACGTGGAGGTCGTAGGGGAAGTGCAGGTCAGCGGCCCTCGAGTGACCTCCGCCGCCTCCAACGCTCCCTCCGCCCCCGCCGCCCCCGCCGCCACTGCTGTTGAGCGCGGAGCGGCCTGGTGGCTGCGGCTGTCCCGCGCTTGCTCCGGCACTGCTGCTGCTGCCGGTGCTGCAGTAGTTCCGCGCGGTGTAGTGGCAGCTCTTGCCGTACTCAGCAGCTGCCTCCTCGCGCTTGAGCGAGAAGATGCCGCTGAAGCTGAGCGGCGGCGGGGGCGGCGGGCTGAGCGCGCTCTCGAAGGGCGGGCTCGCGCATTCGGGTGACGCGCTGTCGTAGAAAGCCTCGTACGCCCCGCAGTAGCCGTACGGTCTGAAGGCCTTGGCCCCGTCTTGGTGGTGGTGGTGATGGTGATGATGGTGGTGGTGGGGATGGTGATGGTGGTGGCCGCCAATGGGGGGGGGCGCCCCAGCCGCAGCCGCCGCCGCCACCTCCTCTGCGCCGTGGTACGCCGCGTAGACGGCGTCGTAGGGAGACCTGGTGGACGAGAAGGACGCGTCTGCGCCGGGCTCGCCCACAAAGCTGCGCGCGTTCAGCTGCAGGCAGCCGGCCACAAGGTTAGTGGTGGGCTGCGACAGACCCTTGCACAGCGTGTGCACGAAGCTAAGGAGGTCAGGCCGCTTGCCCGTGCTCAGGATCTCCGACAGCGCCCAGATGTAGTTCTTGGCCAGGCGCAGCGTCTCGATCTTGGACAGCTTCTGTGTCTTGGAGTAGCAGGGCACCACTTTGCGCAGGCTGTCCAGCGCGTTGTTCAGGCCGTGCATGCGGTTCCTCTCGCGTGCGTTCGCCTCCAAGCGCCTCAGCTTCACGCGGTCCATGCGCTCTTTGGTCAGCGTCTTCTTTTTGCGCGGGCCACGCCGCCGCGCCGTGCCCCCTTCCTCCTCCTCATCCTCATCCTCCTCCATCTCCGCCTCGGGCCCCTCGTCCCGGTCGTCGTCGTCCCGCTCCGAATCGTCGTCCTCCAGCGCTTTCAGCCTGTCTCGCGCATCCTTTTTGAAGGCGCCGCCGTCCACGCACTCACGCGGGAAGTTCGCCACGAACTGTGCGTCCATCATCGCCGGCTCGTCGAAGGGTAAAGTCAGCATGGCAGCCTCGCTGGGGATGCTGGACGAGAAAAACACACGAAACGCACTTAGTGGCCGTGACAGGCGTTCGCTCCTCTGCACGTCTATAAGCACCAAAGCAGCTCCTTTACACGGTACCTACCAAATGCAGCCATTGCTGCTTGGCTCTTCAAACTTCTAATATCCCAAGTTAAGGTCAGCTGAGGGGGCAATCACTGGGAAGGGGGCTTACATTCTCACGCACAAGCACAGCACAATCCTCCAGAGTTGAGTTAGCATCTGCAGTTTTGAGGCAATTTTGGATGAACATCTACAGTGTCCATTTAAGTCCAACTGGACCCAAATGGCCATTGTAGGGGGATACAAATGACCCAATTGAGCGCTCTAAGTGGGGTGTTGCTGCGCAGCTATGACTATTCAGAACAGATATCAGAAAAACATTGTAGACAAGCCATACATACAGCAGCCTTAAAGCATCCGTCCTGCCTGTCTGCCACCTTCAACCTGTTTCACCACCCCCCCCCCATTGCAAACCAATTGTTTATTCCACAGAATGAGGAGGGAGGGGTGGGGGTGGAGGGGGTACATGGCACAAACATCCTGACAACACACGCCTGCAAGCT
Source organism: Semaprochilodus insignis (assembly GCA_034552555.1). NCBI lineage: Eukaryota > Metazoa > Chordata > Actinopteri > Characiformes > Prochilodontidae > Semaprochilodus > Semaprochilodus insignis. The sequence continues at coordinate 7,180 of JAVGWN010001148.1, read as the reverse complement.
CACACACCTATATGCACACACACACACGCACACACCACGTTGATTGGTACCTGTATTTTATCTGTTTTTTTTGGTGGGGGGTCAGCAGGCAATCTCCATGTCCCTCGGCGTCTTCAACTTTCTCCACGCTGTTCCGGGTGTGTGTGTATGTGTGTGCGCGCCTGTGTGTATGTGAGTGTGCGCGCGCACGCGCTCCTCTCGCCTCCCCGCCGCTCTCTTTTCGCTCTCGCAGAATGACACTGATGCCAACTGCCAGAGCTGGTACCCATGCCATCTGCCGCTGACGTCACGTGGCCGCGGTCGTCACGTGATTCCGTCCCAGGGGGGACGTGATGCCTCCCTGATCATCTGGCATGCCTGTAGCAGGGCAGCACTGGCACAGCACAATAAAAAAAAAACATAACCGACAGAGAAACACCGGCTATAATCAGATGACGTGGTAAAGGCATGCATTTGAAAACTGGTATGATGTAAGTGAAACAAATATCAGAAAAATATAGAGAATCCTACACACAATGCTATATATATATCAAAATAGTATAGAATACTATATAGTATATGATAGAACAGATTAGAAGTATATATATTCTGATCTCATTTACTACAACAGTGCTCTGTCCAAACAAAAGTAACTCTTCTATGGCATCACCACAAAAAACTTCCTTTCTCACACTTTCATTTTGGGAGTGTATGATAAAGTTTCTTTTGGAAAAAAAAGTAGAATAGTCAAATTGCATAGATGACAGCAAGTGCTGGATGATTGATGGCTCTTGTCTGCTGGGTCAAACCCATCAAGGGCGTTTGCCAACTGGCTGAGCTTGTGCTGATTCTCACCGTCAAGGCCATACTAAGCTGACTCTGAGCTGAATGTCATGATGAAGACAAGCTGATTAGACGTAGAGAAATCAGTGAATAGACGGCACTCTTGAGAGAGAGGTGAGACAGAAAGGAGAGTGCAGTGTTGAGCACTTTGATTTTAAGCTTCCCTGTGAAATGAGTCAGTGATTGTGTCTTGGGCGTGATGCCAAACTTCATAGTTTTGTGCTGTTCTAATTAGAAGAAGTCTAAATCTCATCCAGGCCTCCTGATTCATATATGAAAAAAAATTGTTTTGTTTTAATTTTGTTTTAAGCCTCCTACAGAAGAAGAGACACAGCTGAGTGCAAAAGTTTGAGCACACCTGGTTAAATTGCATGTTTTATTGATTTTCAAAGTGAAATCTCAGCATGTGCTCTTCAGAGAACAAGTTTCAATACGCTTTTTATCTGCAAATTTAGGGGGAACAATTTGTCTTTATTTACTTTTGTGCATATTATATTCTATGCTTTATTTTTTCCCCGAAAATGTTAAATAAAGAACAATAAATGGGCATTAAAATGTGCAGGAGTGTGTCTGCGTAGAGGAAGTGTCAACTTATTTTCACTTAGAAAATCATCAAAATAATGTGACCTGATCAGGCTCACACAAACTTTTGCATAAGATTGTAGAATGAAAAACAGAGCGAGAGAGAAATGTGAAAGAGAGAGAGAGAGAGAGAGAGAGAGAGAGAGAGAGATGGCCTTGGTGACTTGTGCATCTGGCCATTTCTTGTAGCAGTAATTGGCCAGAACCGCGACTCTTTCCATGCTGAGACATGACACCCCTACATTCCATTATCAGTGAAAGCTCCGGCAGTCACACACACACTCACACACACATGACCCCACTCATTTATTATTCACATCAGAGACCGAGTTCCTGAAAATGCCCCAGGTGCTACCCTGCTCAGATTGGAAAGGCAGCCCGAAAATGCCAAATTGTGCATAAGTGACAAACAAAAACACACATACGATTATTGTTTATGATTATTCTGTTGTTTAACCTGATGTTGTAATACCATGGCGTGTGACCAAGGAGTGAACAGAGTAATCTGTTAAACATAAAATTATGTAATTGATGTCACTGTGGTTCCAATGACAATGGGCATACCTGATATAATGAAGGATATTAATGCAAGTGACCCCAGACTTATACATTCATATCCACAGTGAAATACTCCTGCACAATAATAGTTTATACTGGCACATGTGTTGTTATAATATGCACAGGCAGACAAACAGACAAACACACAACCCACAGATACATAACAACAACAACAACAACATAAATCGTTATCCACCCCCCCCCATGCCTCAGCTGGTGACGGGCTTTCTGGTCCAGTACACACACCAACATCTGATGAGTCAAACTTCCCATTTCAGACTAATCACTTGACTGCACTAATTGCAAATGCAAATATGCAAATTCATATTAATTAATTACTCTGTTAATTAGTTCTCTGGTCTTTTTGGGCAATAAATCATTGTGCAGGAGAAAGGAGAGAGTGCAGGCCCGGCCCCATTTCGCATAAAAAATTTAGCATGCACACTTAGAAATAGACTCTGCCTGCTGCCAAAAAAAGAATAGAGGGGAGAAAAGTGCCCCCCCCAAAAAACATGGTGAATTGAAGTTGACGCCTGCTCGAGCCTCAGACCCAACAGACAAAAAGAGGAGGAATGGGGCCTTCGAGTGGAGAGCACACATATCAGACACGCTGTCTGCCAGTGATTTAATTAACACATTATCAACTTTTAAAGACAGAGGGATGCCAAGCCCAGGCTGCAAATGAAGGCACTGATGTTCACACGTCAAGTGGCGTACGCAAGCACACACACACACAAACGCATGCAAACCAGACGCTCATTGAGATCGGCAGCTCTGCTAAAGATGGCCTTTTGAGTCTCAACTGCCGGCTTAGCCCTGCCACTAATAGTGTAGAGGATGAGGGTCTCCAGAAGGGGAAAGAGCTTACCTGCATGTAGGACAGTATCAGCATATTATAATGGTTTTCCAATATTTTGCACAGCAGTTGTATTTTTCATTACACATATTTGTTGTGTTGTTATTTGTGAGGAATATGTGATCCAGGAGCGAAATTTATTGACCTGTAGGCCAAGTACTGTTTTGATGTTTTTCCACATCACATTTTTACTGTGAGTAAACTCTGATTTGATGGTGTTACAGTCATAAAATATGATAAAATTAAAGTAGAAGTGTCAAGGCAGATAGGTACCCAGGTGTAAGGCTGTCAGTGTGTTAATGGTTAGACAGTGTGGCGCATGAATAATACATATGCTTTTAAAAATGTATAATGTAAATATCTCAGAGGAGGGAAGAGGAGGAGGAGGAATGCACGCAGTCAGTGGAAACTGTTGCTTTAGAAATGCTTCAGAGAAACTTTTTTCTTTTTTTTTTTTGCTAAGCAATTTTTTGAGCAAAAAATCATTTCTCTTGCGAATGTTATCATATCATTTCAGGCTTACTGCGAACACAATTTGAAGCTTTATTATAAGATAATGAGTTTGCTTTCTTGACACCTGGGGACACAGAGGTGTTGTGCAAATGAGATGAAAAACCTAAAGTCATAACCTTCACCTTCATTATATTACATTAAAAACACAAGCTTTTTATGAGTATGCTATCTGGCTGTTGGCATTTCTCAGGCAAATATATAAATTAATAACATTTAAATCACAAATCCAGAGTGTAGAGTGTTTATGTTCTTTATGATTTATACAGGGAGTATATTTATGATAAGAAGGCAGTAGCAAAGTTGCATGCATGAGTGTGTTTGAGTTTGTGTGTGTGTGTGTGTATGTGTGTGTGTGTGTTCGCTAGAGAACAGGGAAGGAATGTGTGGTGCCAAGAACTCGTTGTTGATTTCAGTACTGTGCCAGATATGTCCATCATATGTCCATGGCATTGTTCCGCCCTTTTGGCTGCTGATTCACCTGCAGTCCTGCAGGATGATTTGAAGCGCAGTCATTCAGCAGCTGCTTGTAGGTGACTGCCGAAGCCTATGTGTTGTGGGGACTGGGGAGGTAAGTTTGGCATTTAAAAGTTTGGCGCTAGGACTAGGGAAACTGGTGCTACCTGCCCTGTTCCCAGTCCCTACAGAGGGGGATACAGGGCCAGAGCTGTCCCGTTCCATGCAGCACATGCCCAGTCAAGATTAGGGACCCCTGCCTCATCACAACTTGGGCTTCTTCCTGGATATTTCCTGCCGTCTGTCTGTGAGGGGGGCCTAAGAAACCTGGAGCCAAAAAGCTATTCTGCACCATTCCTTTGGTACTGCATTTCATCCTTTCAAGGATAAAAAGTTTGTTTCTTTGTTTGGTCAACAGTAAAAAGAAAGTTTCTTACGATAAAAATGATGAGCGATTAGAGGAAAAAAGAAAAGTGTTTCAATCAAATGTTATGTATTTGGTCATTTCTGGGAGTTTGTGTTCAGTGGAAACCATAACTGTAATGGTATTCTGTAGATTCATTGTAGCAAACTTTTTTTTTTTGTTCAAACTCTTCTATGGGCTAAATGAGGTCTATGGGCTAAATGTTTGTGGTAATGTGAGCGTATTAGGACTTGGTGTGGCCCCAGCTGGTTCTTTGAATGCCATTTCATCATTTGCCATCAGATGCTTTCCCAAGCTTGTCTAATTGGTTAAACTGGAATGGCACCCCATTGCACTGAGAGGCACACAACAAATATTACTTTGGAAACAATCTTATTTTTACCCTCTGACTATGACTTATTGTACTTTCTTAAAGAGCAGGACAGAGTGAGAGACAGTGGGAGAGAGAGGGTCCTGTGGCATGATTCTTGATATGTAATAGTATCCTTTCTGGACACCTCTCTACTCACTTTTATAGTCCTCACTCGACTCTTATACTCTTATCTTAGCGACAGCTGTCCTCTTTCGATGGAGGTATTATATTAAGCCTTTGGCAGCTAATAGTCTTGCTGTCTAATTGTGTCTGCTAATGATCCATGTGGAAATGGAATAGTTTTGAGAAGGAAAGGGCATCAAATGCAAATGATACAGCACACTCAAACACAAATTGAAGCACAAATCTATGTAAGTGTTTATGCACTCTCACATGATCACAGTTTTCATGTCGGAATTGCTGTTTTTCGGTAATAGCTAACTTGTTTATTGATCACAACTTTGCAAAATTAATCACAGGGAAGGAAGTCTGCATGCTTTAAAAATATATATCCTAGCACACTCACACGGCCCCACATATGTGCACACACACACACATGCAATTCTATTCGCATTTGTTCTATTTAGCGTTGCTCATACATTGTTCCACTTGTGCACCAAACCATCTGGCTGTAGTAATCTCTTCCTTGATGTAACTAATTTAACCTCTGCTGGTACCACTGCTTGGAGATTTGCGCTAGAGAGGTATTGGAACGCGTGGCCGCTGCTGGACCCTTAGGAATGGGCCTAAATGTCCTTGGTTTCAGCAGGCAGCTGTCCCCACTTAGGCCCTAATTTCATCTCCACTCTCCTTCCCTCTGTGGGTCCTGTGAATTCAGTGGAAAACAAGGCTCTGGCAACATGGCTGCCTGCCTGCCTGCCTGCTTGCCCTCTGATGGCTCAGCTAATCTGACCAGCCACAGCACACCCCTGTAAACACTGGGAAGAATGACTGAGAGCAGAGAGTGAGAGTATTTGATGCCGAATACAACATGCATAAGGATGTATAGACTTCATATAAGAACTCATTTATATGAATGAGTGGCCATTTTCTGCTCTTTTCCAGGACAGTTTTGGTTTGTGCACAGGTCATTGCCATTTCATGCATGCACATCTCTAGCACCTATACATATATCCACTTTGAAGGCTGCAACTTGAGCAAAGCAATTATGTAACAGTGACATTGCCATTGATCCACGTTTATTATTGCCACCACTGAAATGTTGGCCCGTTCCTCTTCACAGCCAATCTGATGGCCCCATCTGGTCAGCCTGGTTGGGGTCTGTATTAGTCATGGTCTGGACCCTGTGACCACCCAGCAGCCTCGCCAGGGTCTGTGCGTCCCACCCACAGACAGGCTGTATGAGGGCTTGTCCAAAACCAGTGAGAACGCCACGTTCGAAACCACCACCACCTCCTTGTTGCACAGATCTTTGACAATTGGCCACAAATGGACCACAAACCCACACACAGTCACACATGATATTTCCAAAATGGTACTCATGATATGTAACGGATATATGAACTTGATGAATAAACTGAACTGAAAAAAGCCCATGGTGTACTGGTTAGATAAAGAAATGACCCGCCAGTTCAACACAAGGACATATCAGGGTCATAATTTCATGGAGTTGAGGAAACCATTAGCAACCAAATGAATCAGATAACAAAATTAGAAATGAACAGAATAAAAGACACAAAATGAAGAGAATCATGCTGGAAGTTAAGGTTAGCACACATACTCATGTATGCTCTAAGACTCTCTCCCAGTGCTTAATTCCTTTATACAAAGCTTGGTGTGGAAGCTGAAGTAATGGTAACAGATGTTGAATGATTAAATTAGCAGTTGCTGGCTGTTCAAATATTCATGTCGCGTCTAGAATGTGTACCATTATAAACAAATTCCATCGAATGCTGCTTAATTATTCTGTGCTTTTGTTCTCCTCACATATGTTTTAGAGAGAGGTGGCACTTTTGTTGGAACAGAACACAAAAACCAGTGTAAAGTACTAGACGTATTCATGCACACATTGAAAACTGGTTTGTGGGCAAACCTGGGCCCAGAGAAGGCTATGACTGAGGGAGGGGATTCTTCATCACAGCTCATTTTTAGTGTGGGAGTATTTGCACTCAGAAGATGTATTCAGATTCTGCACACGGGCTTAAAATTCACGCAGTCACACACACTGATTCACACAATCAGAGTCAGTGATTTAAAGGATTGCATGAAACGGAGCAGCAATATTTGTAACCAGGTGCAGTTATTTACAGAGCGAGTTTTTACAGGATTCACACTCACATATTTTTCACCCTTTTGTCACTTCTGAAGAAAAAATGCGCGGATTTTCTATATACAGTTCAGTGCAGGATCTAAATTCTAAAGCGTGAGCTTCACTGCGTGTCAGTAAATTTCCCAGTGGTCTTTTATTGACCTCTGCTGGTGCTAATGCAGCACAGCAACACGCGACATGCACTATCAAATACTCGTCTTGAACCTCTTAGTCCACTCACGATACCTCGAAAAATAATAATATAATTGAATAATAATAATAATAATAACAATAATAATAATAATAATAATAATAACTACAACAACAACAACAATAATAATGATGATGACA
>JAVGWN010001147.1:0-12531 GCA_034552555.1 Semaprochilodus insignis | reverse complement strand
CCTTCATTCCTTTATCCATCACCAACACTGTTCCTTCACCCCTTCATTCCTTTATCATCACCAACACTGTTCCTTCACCCCTTCATTCCTTTATCATCACCAACACTGTTCCTTCACCCCTTCATTCATCATTAACATTGTTCTTTCATCCCTTCATTCCTTTATCTTTACACACGATGTAATTCCGAGTTGAGTCGAAGGAGTTTCGGAAGGAGTTTCTAACTTTAGCAGTGGTCTCTGCTAAACTGCTGACTCAACAACCAACTACCTCTGAACCCATCCTCTCTGGTTCATGGTGAGTAAATAAAGAACAGTGTTCTGGTCCTGTAGAGCCACACAGCACCCTCTTTACTGAGCCTCTGCCTGGGGAACCTAACAGCATAGTCCACTGACTGAATCTAGAATGGAACTCTAAAGGCAGTGCTGCTTGTGAGCTGGATATCGGGAACTGAGTGCGCGTGGGTGTCCGTGTGTGTAACTGGATTACTGGATCAGAGGCGCGAAGTGTAGCAGAGTGTTAATTGAGCCTCGCTGTTCCGAGACCGACTTTATTAGGAGTGCAAATTTGGGTGGATGTACCCTGAAACCCATTTGCACCGTGTTCTTTCTGTTCTTCATATCTGCGTTCAGTCTTTCCTGGGAATGCTGTTTGTGAGCGTCGAAGAACTTCACGCCCAAATACGGCTAACAGTAAGTTAATGTATAGTGTGATAGTGGGATCCAATTATCTGATTAGCATTTAGGCACTACTTGCATTGATTTTCAGCAACACTTCCCACTTCTTGGAAGTTCTCCTGAAATGACTCCTGAGGAATTCCTGAAATTCCTGTTATTGTGAAAATGTAATTGTGTCAGATGGTATGGTAGTAGACATTAGCGGGTAGAGGGCTCGTCATAACTAGAGACTAACCCACAACTGTGAATTTGATTGTGCTCAAGAAAGTGAGAACTGGATAGTTCATTAACATTCCGAACATCCCGATACATTTACAGTTCCCTGTCTGGACCCAGTGAGGCAGCTAGCATAGCGTTCCAGATTAGCAGTCCATCACATTAAAACGCGCTGACAAGGGTTTCTTTTCCTTCATAGTGAGAGAGAGAGAGAGAGAGAGAGTTGCTGATCTGAAGCTACACATGTCAAGCTCAGTCATTCCAGAATGGATCCGACACTCCGCCTGAGACCCCAGCCCTGAAACACGGTGCTAACAGCTCCTGGATAGGACGAGTGATTGGAGGATAAATATCTGTGGGAATGATGTGAGGAGGTCATGCTGGGTCAGTGAAAGTTCCAGCAGTGTTCCCTGTACTGTGTAACTCGTCCTGTTAACACACCACCTCAGCACACCTGGCCAGGTACCAGTCAGCTCAGGCCTCTCACTGTCATTGTGCTGTAGTACATCAGCAGGACAATCAGAATCAGTCTACATGTATGTGTTGCAGTACTAGTATATGTGTAGCGAGTCGGATAAGACTACCTGGATGGTGTTGCTAGGTGGTTGCTGTGGTGGTATCCCAGTTGGTTGCTATGGTAATCAAAGGTGGTGGCTAGGGTGTTGCTATGTTATATTAGTTGATATAGTATCCCAAATGGTTGATATGGTATCCCATGTCGATGCTAAGATGTTGCTAGGTTGATGCTATGGTAACCACAGGTGGTTGCTAAGGTGTTGCTAGGGGGTTGCTATGGTATCCCAGGTGCTTGTTAAGGTGTTGCAAAGTGGTTGCTGTGGTGGTATCATAGGTGGTTGCTATGGTAATTGCAGGCAGTTGTTCAGGTGTTGTTATGGTATCTCAGGTGGTTGCTTGATGTGTGATATAATTTCCCAGGCGCTTGCTATGGTATCCCAGGTTGTGGCTAGGGTATTGTTAGGTTGTTGCTATGGTAATCACAAGTGTCTGCTCAGCTGTTGCTATGGAATCTTAGGTGGTTGCTAGGCAGTTGCTATGGCATCCCACATGGTTAATAGGGTGTTAATGAACATGTATCATAGTGATGGCAGTTGGGTACATAATCCTTTGCACCTCATTCATTCCTACAGCCAGGAAAGAGTCATTTAACGACTGTAAGAAAACTGTACGTCCCATCAAACAGCTGTATAGCAGGACAACATTCCTGATCTGCCCATACATTCCCGAGTTGGAACGGTGTAGACATCTTGAAGAGTTGCAGGACGAGTTGGCGGAAATTGCAATACACCGTTACTAATGACATATTCATCGTAAACTACACTTAATATAAACAATATTTACATTTACATCCTGTATCCCCCCACCAACTCCTACACCCCCCCCCCATCCCAGCTCCTCTTCTACTTACAGACAAATCCCGGAGTGACCGTTTGAAGTCCACCCTCTTCAGCAGAACCTGCTTCTGTGAGCTGCGAGTCTGAAATGATATGAAGTTACATCATGACTGTATTACTGCCAGCAATAACTGTGAGGGTTAATAAGCGCACTGATGTAATATCGAACTGTCCTCACATGATTAACCCAACAGACCTGAAGGCCTGTCACAAACTGCTTGCCTTAAAACCTCATTGGTCACTCTGGTTGTGCTGAAACGAGTTAATGGACACTACGAGACAAAGTCTTCACCCTTCTGAGACACCTCATTCAGTCCATCAGAAAAGCCCTTCAGGAGCTGGGCCAGGTCTGACTCTCACCGGTGCCTGATTTCCTTTATAGAGTATCTCAGATCTGGTGATCTAGGACCACATGCAGGTCAGCGTCTGCTTAATTAAACAGTTCTCACGTAAACCGAGTCATTCAGAGTGGTGCGGTGTGAAACGCTCCGCTCTAGATACAGTCAGAGCTGTTCACAGTGGTGGTGAAGGTAACCAGACGTCCCCCTCTAAAAGCTCCCTCACAGAAAGTTCCTACATGAGGTGGTTCTGAATACGCTGCCTGATGTCTGAGACGCTGTTTATGATAGTTCTGGTCTTAAACTCCATTCATGGTGGAGGGATACATGCTGCAGGGCGCTGTGAGGTCAAATAGTCCCCCAAAGAAACTTATTATTTCCAGCTTTTCCAGATTTTCCATCATCAACATTCCATATACACTCAGAAGACATGTGTAGGTTCACTGGTGATTTACAGTATATACAATGTCTATATGTTTGTTGTAGACAAATAGCTCCTTTCCACCAACATGGTGCAGGTGCCAAAACCGTTCCACGCCTTTTCACCGCAAAAAAACTGGTTCCTGACCGGCAAAATGAGCGCTGGTCTGGAACGGTGGAACCCATGACGCAAGTGGCATTAAGGTGCGGCACTACAGTCACCACTGATTGAGAACAATGATAGCAGCAGCAAAGTGACCCCTCAGTGGTCTGCTGCTGGACTCCGGACCACCCCCATTCAGATACGGGATCGCCTGGCTCTCAAACCAGTGGAAAAGGGGAGTGGTCTTAATGGGCTCGATGGATCCTGGGAATGAGCACTAGCTCTAACATGAGTACTGGCACTTTGTTGGTGGAAAGGAGGTTATAGTGACCCCTGGTTCCCATCACCACCACTGTGAAGAGCATCTGAACCATCTCACACCAAACCCGCTCTGAAAGACTCCCACACACTCAGTCACCCGATAATAACTCCCTTTAGAGGACGTTGGTGTTTTCGTGGTCTGCAGGACATTTTGCACTGAAATAGAGCCGAGAAACACTCGACCGAGGTACCTGAGATACCACATGGTGAGGTGAGCTGAGTCTGCACCAGAGCTGCTCCGCTGTACGTGAGTTTAGAGTTAATATTTTTGTGTATTCTGTTATGAGCTTCGTACAAACTCAGTGTTTTAGACTGTGCGATGCGGTGGATCATTTTTACAGTAATGTAAATAACTCGATGATGATGATATACCTCTATATGTTGACGTTTGTAAATAAACTGTATGAAATAAAGCTGGTATTATTTGAATCCCTGTCCATGTTCTGTAGCACTGCTTTTAGGGGGCGTTAGAAAGCACACACACCCATCGTTAAAGACCAGCTGCACCCAGAAGGAGTCAACCCACAGGACTCAAACTTGGTGTGTAGGTTTGACATGGTGAGACAGACACTCCACCTCCACCCCTACCGCACCATCTGCAGGAACTGTGTGTGGATATTCAAGCTGCATGGGATGGATTATCACAGGACACCATGAGGAGGCATTAGGTGGCACAATGGGTGGTACCGTCACCTTGCCTGTGTGGGTCTGTGTGGGTTTCCTCCTCCAGGTGCTCTGCTTTCCTCCCACAGTCCAAAGACATGCAGTCAGGTGGACTGGGGATTCTACATTGCTCCCCCTAGGTGTGAGTGTGTGTGTGTCTGCCCTGTGACGAACTGGTGGTCTGTCCAGGCTGTTTCCTGCTTTCCTCCCAGTGAACACCAGGATAGGCTCCAGCACACCCTGTGAACAGAAGGATAAGCAGCTTGGAAGATGAATGAGTGTATGAATGAATGAATGAATTCCCAAACTCAGAGCTCCCTGCTCGAATCCACATCTCGGTAATGGAATAAAACTGGTGAATAGAAAACAAAAGAAGCTGCCAATTAAGAAACTGACCTCAGCTTCGTGGAAAACTGAAGCCTGAAGACGAGACTATCAGCTAAAACGGAGCTCGATTGACCAAATTCCTTAATCCTCAAGTTCATGACAAGATTACAGAGATCCAGAACACTTCTCGTGAGGGCTGGAGTACGAGGAGGCGGGAAATGAAATACCTTTAAAATGTTCCTCTCGTCTTGTTGGGCAGACTGTTGTTCAGCCGCAGTGTGTTGTTATTGATGGGAATTTTGGCACTTGTTGCATAAGGCTGATGTAATCGTCCATGAGATGATGTTTGGATCTGGGATATTTGAAATGACAGGAATTTTGAATTACAGGAGCTTCAACCTTTCAAAGCTTGTTTGTGGAGAGATGGACAAAGACTGAGCATTCATGAAACAGGCCGGAGGCACTTTTGTCATCCGGAATAACTACAATACTCCATGGGACATGGGCACGGATAAGGTTCCAGCCTACAATCTTCCATGAATACCACTATCTGGGATGAACACTCCGCTGGGGTTGTTTTCCTGTTAGCCGTGAGACTGTCTTACATCCGGATACCCCTTTAACTCTCGCCAACCAGTAAAAGCCAGTCCTAGATTTACTATCCTCCGGTCTCTTGATCGGTCACTTGCAAAGTCTTCTTCCGTCTCTTCCAGGTGGAGCTTGGCTACATAAGTGAGCTCATCCACTGCTAGCTTTACAGGGATTTACAGGGCAACTCCCTCTCGCTCATGGGCACTTCAGTCGTGTTCTGCCGGTAACCCTCCAGTCACAAGGCTGGTTCCCCAACCTCCAGCCGACAGCTACGCTAGATCTCAAATGATCTCAGAAGCAACATCACACTGAGGAAGATCCGATGATCAATTGCAGATAGTTCACTCACATCCTCAGAAGACGCGATGTTCAGAAGACATGTCTTCTCTTTCAGTTCTCCTTCGGTCAGCAGATTTAGGAAAGTGGCCAGCCCCCTGCTACGGAACGTTCTGCATGCAGTAACATATACCCACCAGAGAGGTCTCCATATTCCCAAATCCTGCAGACTGCACATCTAAAGGAGCTGGTGTTTGCTGCGTTGTGCACTCTGAGCTTCTGTAACACCTTCTGTGAAGCCCTCTGGTGTTTGGGAGATGATGCTCGCAGGTGTCCGGGGTGGGAAAGCGTCTCTTCTTCACACTCCTCTGTTAGGAGTAATCAAACCGCCAGGAGGAACGGCAGAACTCACGACTGCAAATGACTGTGATTCCAAGCACAGCCTGTGTGTGAGTGTGAGGTGTTTGAGGCTGGAGGAGTCTCATGTTCTGTTAGGAATGGTGGAATGTTGGAATGGTTTATTGCTCTGGTTTGGCTCATTGTTGTCCTGCTGTGTTAAACAGCCCAGCCAGACTCTGATTACCAGATTACAGTCATCACATGAGGAGCGCTGTGAGTGAGCGGGGACGTGTGTGTGAGGGTGAAGGAGGGTTTGAAAGGTAGGTTTGCGTTGTAGACGTCAACATGCTTGGTGAGAGCAGCGTTATAGCACTTTCATGTTTACCTCACCAATCCAGCCCAGCCCATAATCATCTGACCAGCCCCCGATGACCTATCTATCCCCCGATTACCAGACCAGCCCAGCCCAGCCCCTGATGACCTGTCCAGCCTCCAATAACCTATCTATCCCCCGATTACCCCGATGACCAGTCGAGCCCAGCCCAGCCCTTGATCACCTGCAGTATAGCTGGTAGCAGATTGAGATAGAGGCCCAGACTCCTAACTCTGCATCAGACTCACACCAGTGTTAGGTTCTGTTCGGCTGTGCAAAACTGGAAACTACTGATGTCCTGCCGTGCTGGAGAACCTCCACCCGGTTCTCTGAGACTTGCTGTAGTGGAATAGCTGAGTGAAATATGGGTACTATCCTACAGCTATAACGATAATAACTAGCTATGACCAGCTCCAGCTCTGGAACTAGGAGAGGTGAAGCCCCTCCGGGATACCGGCAACGATACATCTGATCATGTATCCGTTACACAGTAAAGAGTCCTGACACAGAACTGCGGTTCTCCATTCCCGACTAACCAGAACCTGCTTACGCTACCACTCACACCCAGACTGTCTATCTCTCTCTCCATCTGTCTGTCTTTTACCTATTTGTCTATTTATCCATCCATCTGTCTGTCTGTATCTCTGTCTTTCTACCTATTTGTCTGTACATCCATCTGTATGTCTATCTATCCATTTATCCATCTATAGATCTATCCGTCTATCTATTTATCCATCCATCCATCCATGTATGTATCCATCGTCTATCTATCTGTCTGTCTGTCTGTCTATTTATCAGTTTCTATTTGTCTATCTGTCTACCTACTTGTGTATCCGTCTGTCTATCTATCTATCTATCTATTGAATGATTGTAGGAAAGGGAGAATTTTCCTAAACCCCTAAAGTCATTCCTGAATTTTCCATCAGCAGCAGCTCTGAGCACAGTGTGATCTCTGAGGACGAGTGGAGGAAAGTGTGAAGGACGTGTCTGAGGTGATCCAGCCCGAGAGAGGAAAACACGGGCTGCAGAGAGAACCGTCCACCGTCCGGCTCGCTCATGTGATGTGTAAGTGGACGTGGTTCCACATCAAAGCTTGGCTGCACTTCAGAGGGAGAGCTTGGCCTGTAACCCTCAGTGGAGGTCAGCACCTCCTCTCTGTCTCCACACAGCTGCTGACCTGATGGGCCTCAGCTGCAGAGGGAAGCCCCGCACACCCGGGCACCAGCTGGCCGTGCTTTAGGCCTACACTTTATGGGTGTTTTGGTGAAACGTGTCATGTGGTCGTGTCTCCATCAAAAGAAGCTCAATCGGCAGCACTCGCTGTGGTCAGCCCGAGGGGGATCTCAGAGACTCCACGGACCTGAAGATGAGGAGAACTTCTGAGTCACTTTGATGCATGTTTTCATTACACGGACTGACACGGGTTACTAATGATGTTATGTAAGTGATGTGTCTTACTAAGAACAGCTTCAGTGAACTGTACAGTAGATTCCACAACTCTGGAACTGTACTGGAAGGACAGACGCCTTTCTTCCGAAAGATATTCCTGATTAACTTTCCAGAATAAAATAGAACTTCTACATGTTCTACATGTTCTGTCTGGAGAAAGGAAAACGCTGCGGTGCAGCATGAGAACCTTATCCCACCTGTGTAACACGGTGGTGGTAGTACCATGGTTTGGGCCTGAACCTGGGCCTGAATGGCCAGCCATCACTGATGGAGCAACATCTACTGAATTACACTAGCAAACTCAACTACGCCAATGAATTCAGCTACATTTGGGATAAGTGGAAACCGGGGCCATTTGTGCACTTCATCCAGCAGTGGTCAAAAATTGGCTCAGTTTGTACAAAGTTTGCTCTGGCCTTGGACGGGATGAGGTTCGTTTGTACAGTGCAGGTTGTCTCTGCTATCTCTCTTCAGCCTGGGTCAGCTCTTCAGCTCAGCAGTGATGGCTCCAGCACCACTTCCCTCTCCGTTTATCCTACTGTCCATCAGATCCTGCTATGAGTCATCCTGTTAGTGCAGCACCATTGGCAGACGGCTGCACCACGCAGGACTACATGCACACAGACCGTTACCACGACTGTCCTTAACACCACGTCACCGTCACCAAAGACTGCAATGGTGTCGTACCAGACTGTCATGGAGTGACTCAGAACGGCAGCGGGTCATCTTCAGTGATGAGTCCCGCTTTAGTCTTGGTGGAGACGACCAACGAATCCGTGTGTGGAGGCACCGTGGTCAGCACCACGACGTCCAGAAGGCCTGGTGTCACTACACCTCCACCCCTACCGCACCATCTGCAGGAACTGTGTGAGCATATTCAATTCATGGGATCAGTAAATATTGATCATATCAGTCTAAATTTATCATCAGTTATTGATCCTGGTAACCTTTATCTTCCTTCCCAACACACCTGCACTCCCACGCCTCCTTCTGGGTGCAGCTAGCGCTTTGACCATGAGCGTATTAGCTACTAAACAGTGTTGATGCTGGACTCTCGTCTGGACTCGGAGTGACTATTGCGCAACAGCAAGTACACAGCACATCTCCAACTCCTGTACATGCATTCTCAGTTCTCGCGTCCTTGTGAGTTAACTCTTGCAAGGTAACTTGTCAAGAACATTCCTCCCAAGTGCACAAGTCGGTTCTCTGCGTTCTTGGTATTGAGAAACATCCGCTGCCTACAGACAGAGAGGAAACTCCAGCACTGTGGATTATCACAATGACACAAACAAAACCCACAGCCGCACCACGTGAGCCCAGATAATTGGTGGACCAGCACTCTCCAATACTGCTCACCCCAGAAGGCAGAGCGTCTGTGGAGAGAGAGCGAGAGAGAGAAAGTGAAAGAGAGAGAGCGAGAGAGAGCGAGAGAGAGCGAGAGAGAGCGAGAGAGAGCGAGGTGGCGAATAGGGTTTACAGATAATTGCAGAAATGCTGTGAGGTACGTCTGCGCTGGCAGAGGGAAAGCGGCAGGCATGTCACGGAGCAGATCGTACACAGCATAATTAGAGCTTTATCTCCGAGACCATCAGACAAGAGCTCTGCTCTCCCAAAAACAAGGAGTCCGTCGCTAACTGCAGTTCACTCACCGCTGATCAAACGAATCTGCTGTCCTGCTGAAGCTGATGATGAAGATGCAGCTCTGTGATGTGCCTTCTTTGAAATGGACCATTTGCAAGACATTTCCATTATCTGATGCTCAAACGGAGAATGGGACCATGTGGGCTATTGAGCTGTAGGCAAAAGTTTAGGGCACCACGTTGTTGTTGTTGTTGTTGTTGTTGATGTGAAAACAAGTTATACGGAGAACACGCACATTTTCATGCACAATTGCTGTTTATCACCCGTTTATGAACTGGAAGATATTCTCTCATCATCAAACAGTAGCTGTGCTAATAGCTGCACCTAGAAGGAATCAACCGACAGGAATGGAACTTGGTGTGGAGGTTCGACATCATGAGACATACTAATGATTCAAGTTTCACACTCGACCACACATGTGGCGTAAGCAAGGACGGGTCTTATCTCTGTACCTGACTGACCCAACAGCCACGATTACAGACATCCAGCGAGCAGTGATGTCCTCCATGAGTCATCCTGTTAGTGCAGCACCATTGGCAGACGGCTGCACCACGCAGGACTACATGCACACAGACCGTTACCACGACTGTCCTTAACACCACGTCACCGTCACCAAAGACTGCAATGGTGTCGTACCAGACTGTCATGGAGTGACTCAGAATGTCAGCGGGTCATCTTCAGTGACGAGTTCCGCTTTAGTCTTGGTGGAGACGACCAACAAATCCGTGTGTGGAGGCACCGTGGTCAGCACCAAGATGAACGGTTTGTTGTCACGCGTCACACGTCCAGAAGCCCTGGTGTCACTCCACCTCCACCCCTACCGCACCATCTGCAGGAACTGTGTGAGGATATTCAAGCTGCATGGGATGGATTATCACAGGACACCATTAGGAACCTCTACAGCTCCATGCCGAGACGTCTGGCATGTTGGGTTAGCGAACACGGCGGCCCGACGCCATACTGAGAGACAGACTTCTGTATGTGTAGCTCAATAAATATTGATCATGTCGTGAGTGTATAGTAGCTATATGTTGTCTTCCCTGTCTGACAGTCTGGTGGTTGGCGATGAATCACATTAACATGGTTGTACTGATCACATACAGACATGACCACCACCCTTTTGGTCACCTCTGGATTTGGTCTGTACGGGTCCTGAACAGCGGTAGAGCAGAGACCCACCTCAGCTCATCACGCTAATACCCACAGCATGAGTACAATCCTGAGTGACACTGGCTTACAGTCAGTAAATGAAGGAGTGATAAATGGCCCGCTGGGTGTATATACACATCCACGGATCGCGCGGTATTCCGGTCCTTACTGTAGGATGACAGCTGGCATCTATAAAAGCTCTGCTGTGTTATTTCATTATAATCCCCAGCATCAAGCCGCGGCTCCTCAGATATAATTAATGACCGCACACTCCCTGAACCATCTGAGGCTGCCAAACACACACACAGCCCCAAGTCCAATTACAATAAAGGCATCCATCATTTGCAGTGAGGAAGATAAGGTGTTGGGTAAAGAAAGCTCGGCCATTAGCACATTACCCACCACTCCTTCATGTGACAGACACAAAGGGGACACGAGACAATGGGCTTTTCAGCAGTCCGCTTCTTTCCAGCTCGGTTTTCCTGGGAACAGCGCTATGGATCTATACCTGTTAAGCTCCAATCTGGGCTGCATTCATTTCCCAGCCATTTCAGGAATGACAGCACAGCCAGTTCCCAACTGATAGAGCTTTTCCCTCTGCCTGTTTCTGGCAGCAGTACATCAACTTTCCGAGACAAATCAAAGACAGAGTTATTATCTTTGCATTAAAGTCCAAAATAGTCACAGTTACAAGAAAGTAAGACTCGAGCTCTAATGTGCAGGAAAGAGGTCATTATGAGATAGTCAGTCAAACTGCAAGACCAAGGTCATTATTTTCAAATAAATCCCAATTTCAAGACATTTTTAATTAATTTATTAACACGTTATTTGAATTATTCATTTCTATTTCTAAGTCTGAGGTACTGCAGTCAAAATTTCAAGAAAATGAATTATTATTCCATATTTCAAGAAAATTCCAAATTTCAAGTCATTATGTTGAGATACTACATCAAAACAAAAAAGTATGCTAATATACATATAGACTATATATACTAATATACTAACATATTATATAAGTCTTAATCTCAACAAAGACCTAGAAAAAATAAGAAATCATTTCAAGTTAAAATTAGTATATAAAAAATAAGAAATAATTTCAAGATACTAAATTACATTTTCAAAGTATTCAAAATCTATTTCAAAATATTCAAAGTAATATTTTGTAAAGACAATTTTTAGAGTTATTATTTTCTATTTCTAAGTCTGAGACGCTGCAGTCAAAATTTCAAGAAAATAATTCAATATTTTGAGATACAAAGTTCAAATTTCAAGAAAAATATATATTATTTCATAGCACTCCAGTAAATTTTCAGGAAAATCGGTTATTGGTTCAACAAATCTTGAAAAAATTCCCAACTGTATTCTGTGTACACTGTGGCCAAAAATGTCTTTCGTCTTTACGGTAAAAACACCTGTTATGTATTTCTAATAAACTTCCCCTCTAGGGTGACGATGGACACCTGTGGGTGTGAAGTGGTGCTTTAACTGGGTTTCCCTCAGGTTCTGATTCTGATCTGATCAGATATTCCTTCTTATGGACTCTGGATATTAATGACTACACTGTAAAGTGCTGCTGTAAGTACACAGCCGGGTCACATTATACACCACCACTTTCAGCAGCGTCGGCTGTAACAGTCAAAGTCGTGCCGTGCCTTTAAGAAAGGGGCTTTGGATTTACATATTCCCATGTGACCTGCAGAAGAAGAGAGCAGAGTGGAGGAGAGTGGGTTCCTGTGGTTCTCCTACCATTCTTATATCCGTCTGCACGCTCTGTAACGCTACCATAGAACTTAACTACAGTCTAACTTCTGTAGAAGTGGACCGACGTAGCCGCGCCCCTGCGCTCAGATGGGAAGTGTGAATAAACGAGCATACTGGAGAACCCGCACCTACGTCTGTGTCTCTGCATGTTCACCTGAGTTCATTAAACTTCAAATAGTAAGTTAATAACTGGACAACAGTGAGATCAGGTACGTATGTGGAACATTGCTGTGAGGATTTGATTGAGTATTAGTGAGCTCAGAGACTGATATTGAACATTGCTGTGAGGATTTGATTGAGTATTAGTGTGTCAGGTTCTCTGTGTGAACAGATGATGAGGCTGTGTAAACGGTGTTTCAGGTGAACCTCTGCTTTGGATGGTGTGAACATGCCCTGAGCACTTTGTTGGGTTTTGCTGGTGTTTGTTGGGGTTTGTCTGTGTTTGCTGGTGTTTGTTGGGGTTTGTCTGTGTTTGTT
>JAVGWN010001146.1:0-10636 GCA_034552555.1 Semaprochilodus insignis | reverse complement strand
CTCCATACCGAGACGTCTGGCATGTTGCGTTAGCAAACATGGCAGCCTGAAGCCATACTGAGACACTACTTCTGTATGTGTAGCTCAATAAATATTGATCATATCAGTCTAAATTTATCATTATTGTTCCTGGTAACCTTTATCTTCCTTCCCAATAGCACTGCAATCCCACACCTCCTTCTGGGTGCAGTTATTTTTCTGATGATGAGTGTACTTTGGTTTTGTTTTAAATCCTAATGAAATCTGTAATTGTTTAATTGTTTGTGTAGTCATTTTTATTTTAGTTCAACCAGATTAAATTCCATTCTTATTTCATTTTTTCAATCCTATTAAGATGTAAATGCTCAGGTGCATTGAAAATTAGGTCACCCTCAGTGTGTTTCCGAGTAAAAAGATTGGTTGATTGGTTGATTGGTTGGTTGGTTGGTTGAGGCATTAAACTCTCCAGAGGTCAGCTTCCTATCACTACCACTGTGAACAACTTTGGTTTGGCAAGTGTCTCTAAAACAGAATCGCCCAACCACACCGAACGACTTTGTTTACATCTAATGATTTAACTGTGCTGGAATTTTAGAGACCTGTGGTCATAAAGTTGTCATAAAGGAACTAGACGTGTGATTCTACCTACATGGTGCTCCTCCTCTGATTCTCAGGGTTAGAATGATGGAGGAGTACAGATTTAATCAGAGCGCTTATTGAACTGTAATGATGTTACATAAGGGATGGATGCTTTTTATTTCACAGTGGACTGCACCGAGCAGTTCTTATGTCATCATGATATGCATCAGCTGTTGCGTTCCAGAGGCTGTATGCTCATCTGCGGATTACGGACCACCAGGCCTGGTTGAACAATGTCCCTTTACATAATAAGGGTTTGGTTTAAGCTCTTTTACTGCAGTTGTCCTAAAATAATAAAGTCTACCCCCCAGCAGACAGTGTAAATCATGCCTGATGGATGTAGACCTACTGTTGATGGGTATATGTTGTGTAACGCTTCCTGGAGCTGTGGTTGCCAGGTTGTGGATTTTTGGCTGTGCAGGATTAAATCTTTTTCTCTTTATTTATTCCACTTGTTGTTCAGTACAGGGTTTTACAGTATAATGAAACTCGACTTCTCCAGTGCTGTAATTGCAAGATAGACAAGTAAGTAATAGTGCAAAGACAAAAAGACAGAAACACAATGCGGTATGTGCATAGACAGTAAAACGGATGTGCTAGAGCAGTGACTGTGCTCAGTCGTTGGGCAAGTAACAGTGATGAATTATTATTATAACATATAGTAATTATTGCTGTATAATTATTATGCCATCACACTTATGAACAGCTGACCTCTACAATGCACATCGCAGTCCACACTGCTCTTATTTATCTTCAGGTACATAAACACATGTAATCCAAACTCGGGACTCTTTTATTACTTCCTGTTCTTCCTGTACTGAACTTCTTATTTTTCTTAGTAACTGTTTCACACTCCATCCTGAGTCTCAGACTGGTGCTCCATCCTCTGTACTGACTGTCTCACACTGGTGCTCCATCCTCTGTACTGACTGTCTCACACTGGTGCTCCATCCTCTGTACTGACTGTCTCAGACTGTGCTCCATCCTCTGTACTGACTGTCTCAGACTGTGCTCCATCCTCTGTACTGACTGTCTCACACTGGTGCTCCATCCTCTGTACTGTTTCAGACTGGGGCTCCATCCTCTGTACTGACTGTCTCAGTAACACACACACTAACACACACACACCCTCGCACACACAATACATAAAAATCAAGAAAAACAAAACATAGGAAACACAACCGAGCATGTCCGTCATTCTAAATGAAAGGGCAATTCCACCGATTGTTCAAACTTTCTGCAGAGATTACTTTGATGTGAAATACCATGTTCTAGAGAAACCAGAGTCGGAACAGTTCACAGTGGTCGTGATGGGGAACCAGACATCTGAAGACGTTACTACAACTACCTCAGGGCAAGCTCCCTCTCCCCTTGAGAATTTTGGTTCTAGTTTTATCTCATCATACGGCAGCGGAGGTTAGGGAACCAGCCTTGTGATTAGAAGGTTATTGATTTGATTTTCTGAACAGACAGAACATGACCAAAGTGTTCTTGAGCAAGGAATCTAACCCCTAGCTGCTTTCCAGGCGTCGTGGATAGGGATGCCCACCGCTCAGGACAAGTGTGCTCACTGCCCCTGTGTGTGTGTGTGTGTTCACTATTGTGTGTATGAGTATTTCACTGTACGGATGGGTTAAATGTGGAAGTTAAACTCCTCTGTGTGTGTGTGTGTATGTAAGCACAGTGGTCAGTGAGTGTGGTTCTGGTTGTGTGACTTGTGTAGGTTCATTGGACACTTTGGACAGTAAATGAAGTGGTCATATTTGTGCTCTAGACGTCATACCCCCTGGTTCCCATCACCGCCACTGTTAAAGATTGTCTGAACCATTTCACATCAGACCACTCCCAATGCCTTTGTCTACATCTCAGTGATTAAATGATTAACTCCCCTTTGATAGTTAATTTAGTAATGACAGCAGCTTTGATGAAGAGCAGCGTTCACCATAGCATTGCTCACTTGTAGGAGAGGAGCACTATAACTGTATCTCAGCCCTGCACAAGTCAATGAGGGGCACCGACGAGAACGCTGCCCTCTACTGGCTGGGCCGGATGTTGGAAGGAGGCGAGGACCCGCTGTACGTGGCCCGCAGACTCGTCCGCTTCGCTAGTGAGGATGTGGGTGAGTCGATTTCATGCTTGTGATTGACGTGTGCTGATGTGCTGCTGCCTGTTTGGTAGATCAAAAAAAAGAAAAAAGAAATGAATAAAGAGGGAACGAGAAGGCGTGATGATTTTCTTGAGTGTACAGGTGTAATAATTCAGTTAATAATGTGTGTAAAAAAATCAGTTTTGCATGTGAATTTGGAGGATGTTAACATGTCTGGCTCTCTTTTAAGGTTTGGCTGATCCAGCTGCGCTCTCTCAGGCTGTGGCTGCTTTCCAGGCCTGCCACTTCATCGGCATGCCCGAGTGCGAGGTAACATTCACCTGCGCCACCGGGTTTCACACACAGATTCCTGGTCATTAACAGTAGTTCAGTGATGGCAGAAGGAGGCCTGTATATAAATGCTGTGTACATATATACAGTGGGGAAAATAAGTATTTGACATACTGCCGATTTTGCAAGTTTTCCCACCTACAAAGATTGGAGAGGTCTGAAATTTCTATCGACACTTAAACTGTGAGAGACAGAATCTAAAAAAAAAATTCCAGAAAATCACATTGTATGATTTTTAAATAATTAATTTGCATTTTATTGCATGAAAAAAGTATTAGAAAAACAGAACTTAATATTTGGTACAGAAACCTTTGTTTGCAATTACAGAGGTCAGACGTTTCCTGTAGTTCTTGACCAAGTTTGCACACACTGCAGCAGGGACTTTGGCCCACTCCTCCATACAGATCTTCTCCAGATCTTTCAGGTTTCGGGGCTGTCGCTGGGCAACATTGAGTTTCAGCTCCCTCCAAAGATATTTCTGTTGGGTTCAGGTCTAGAGACTGGCTAGGCCACTCCAGGACCTTGAAATGCTTCTTACGGAGCTACTCCTTAGTTGCCCTGGCTGTGTGTTTCGGGTCATTGTCATGCTGGAAGACCCAGCCATGACCCATCTTCAATGCTCTTACTGAGGGAAGGAGGTTGTTGGCCAAAATCCCGCAATACATGACCCCAGCCATCCTCCCTTCATTACGGTGCAGTCGTCCGGTCCCCTTTGCAGAAAAGCACCCCCAAAGTATGATGTTTCCACCCCCATGCTTCACGGTTGGGACGGTGTTCTTGGGGGTTGTACTCATCCTTCTTCTTTCTCCAAACACGGCGAGTGGAGTTAATACCAAAAAGCTCTATTTCGGTCTCATCTGATCACATGACCTTCTCCCATGCCTCCTCTGGATCATCCAGATGGTCACTGGCGAACTTCAAACGGGCCTGGACATGTGCTGGCGTGAGCAGGGGGACCTTGCGTGCCCTGCAGGATTTTAAGCCATGGCGGCGTAGTGTGTTACTAATGGTCCTCTTAGAGACTGTGGTCCCAGCTCTCTTCAGGTCATTGACCAGGTCCTCCCGTGTAGTTCTGGGCTGATTCCTGACCTTTCTCAGAATCATCCTTACCCCACGAGGCGAGATCTTGCATGGAGCCCCAGACCGAGGAAGATTGACAGTCATCTTGTGTTTCTTCCATTTTCTAATAATTGCGCCAACAGTTGTTGCCTTCTCACCAAGCTGCTTGCCTATTGTCCTGTAGCCCATCCCAGCCTTGTGCAGGTCTACAGTTTTGTCCCTGGTGTACTTAGACAACTCTTTGGTCTTGGCCATAGTGGAGAGGTTGGAGTGTGATTGATTGAGTGTGTGGACAGGTGTCTTTTATACAGGTAACGAGTTCAAACAGGTGCAATTAATACAGGTAATGAGTGCAGAATAGGAGGGCTTCTTAAAGAAAAACTAACAGGTCTGTGAGAGCCAGAATTCTTGCTGATTTGTAGGTGGTCAAATACTTTTTTTAGATTCTGTCTCTCACAGTTGAAGTGTACCTACTATAAAAATTACAGACCTCTCCATTCTTCGTAGGTGGGAAAACTTACAAAATCGGCAGTGTATCAAGTACATATTTTCCCCACTGTATCATATATTAAAATATAAATTCCTCTTGAATTCTGTGCTTTATTATTTATTCCCATGAATTATGAAATTACTGTAATGGCGAATTCAGATGTGCTGCCTCAGCTTTAGAAAGTGGCCCAACTTTCGATCCTTTTCCTCTTGTGTTATCTGTACGGCAGTGTGAACAGCAAAACACACAGAGTCTGATATTTGCAGTTCTGATTTGGGACACTTGGACCACGTTCACACAGCAGACTAAAGTGGCCCAAATCCGATGATCTTGTTAAGCTGTTCACGCATTCCTTTAAATGTGATCTCTGTCTGAGTTTAGTCTGAACAGATCATGCTCCTAAACTGACCTGCATCCACGAGAGAACAGTGCTTCATGTGGAGTTAAACAGTGACCTCTGATGGACGCAGGTCCACTTCTGGTTTCGGTTTCATCGTTGCTAAAATTACGGAAGTAATCACGAAGTTCCAGTGACTGACCACCGGGCTCACCACCAAGAACATGTTCAGACTCACTGTTACTTGGCCACGGCCACTTCTTTGGTTTGTGCTTTTGGTTTCTTAGGAATTTGCTTTCAGACTTTACTTTCCAGACTTTTCAAACATCACCCCAAACGTTTGAGGTTCCGGAAGCGCGGAATTATGATGAGCGTTGAACCGGATTGATGTAGAAGATGCACGAATTTCACTCGCACCTACCAGATATGTATCGGCTTTCAGTACCACATACAAACACCATGTCAGATTCAGCGTGTTTTGGCAGTTTGGCCCACTTTGACCTGCAGTGTGAACGTAGCCTTTCATGTGTTCCACTGGAATCTGAACCGTATCTGATATGCGGCATATGCAGTCCGAACAGCCAGATCGGAACCCGTGCGACTTTGAGTTTCAGTATCCAGTTCGGATAGCCAAGGGATAGACGTTTCTACTGGACAGTGCGTACTTTGTCCTTGAGTTAGCCGGCTAGCTGTCTGGAAGAATCTGGGATTGAATGCATGTTCAGAAGAAAAGGATACGTTCACATGACACTCGGATGCATCTCCGGTGCCTCCGGGAGATGTGTGAGTGATCAGATAGCCTCCTGGCTGCATGTGGACTTGGTCTTGTCACAGCTGCATAGTAAACCAGACTCATGATGTAGCTTAAATTAAAATATGAATTTGAAATAAAATATTCAGTGACACTAGAAAAAAAAGTAATCAGCTCTTTTTCTTCTTCTTCTTCTTCTTCTCTCGTATTTAGGTGATCTTGGCCCAGTGTGTGGTCTACCTGGCCAGAGCTCCAAAGTCTATAGAGGTTTACAAGGCTTACAACAACGTTAAGGCCTGTGTGAGGAACCACAAAGGTCCCTTACCTCCAGTTCCACTTCACCTTCGCAATGCCCCCACCAAGCTAATGAAAGAGCTAGGCTATGCTAAAGGCTACAAATACAACCCAGAATTCAATGGGCCGGTGGACCAAGAATACCTCCCCAAGGAACTCCGTGGAATCAACTTCTTCACCTGGAAACCTACTGATCTTTGATCTCTCGTCTTTTGTAGATGCTGATAGCATTCTGGGAAATGTTAGCTGCTCCTTCTACGCTTTTGCCACTGCTCATGCTATGGATAATCAAAAGATTTGCACTTCAGCGACCCGTTCTGGTCCATGTTCTTTTTCAAGTTCAGTTCTTGTTCTGTAACGAACATGCTGTAAAGTTTTTGTAAGGAATCGTAATTAAAACATATAGACTCATTTCTTTCCCCTCTCTTTTTCCCGTGTGCCCTCGGTCGTTTGATGAATTTCATTTTGAGAGTTTATGGTCAACTCTTTTCTACAAAATGATATGAAGTTTTCTATGTATTGTTTCTTGACGCATTTACTTAACAGTGACAGGCAGTGGCGTAGCATCTGGACGTGCCGGATGTGCAGTTGTATACGGGCCTGTGCTTTGGAGGAACCTTCACACAGCTCGGCCTCTTGTGTTATTAAAGGAGCGATGTGTAAGATGGCCCACTCCTAATGTAAGAAATGCACAGTCCCTCTTTCTCAGTATTAACAGCTGTTTACTTACCTAGAAGTCTGAAGGAACATTTGGAGTTCAGCCTTCAGCGGTGCAAAGCAGTACCAATGCTTGTCCGGCTTCAACATGACTGATCAGAGGTTAGAATACGCCATCAAGGCAGCAGCTCTACTTCTTCATCCTCTCATGTTGGACTGATTTGGACTCACTATCACCTCTTGAGGTACAAAATGGTATTATGAGACAGGACAGGCCAGGGCTAGCTGGTTAGCATGCTAAGGTCAGTAGATATCTTTGCAGCACGATGGTTATTTCTTTGCATTTCGTTGATCATTTTAAACTAAAATATTTTACATATTGCTCCTTTAATGCATAACAGCCACTGCTTCTTCAGTGCCATTTCCAAACCCTGCCTCATTTCGTTGTGGTGTGAACTGGGCACATATCAGTTGAACTGAACTGAATGCATGAAAAACTGAATAAAGCACATACGTTTCACAGTAAACATTTTGTGTCACGTTCACACTTTCTGGCAGCTCTTCCGGCTTGGAACTCAGGGTCTAAACCTGCTGAGCTGCTTATCTGATTTGACTTTTTGTCCATTTGGGAAGGGATAGCTGTTCAAGTTGGTTACAAGCAGTATTGATTCCCAGAATACAGCCACTGTAAGACTGAACCTGTACTATGCTGTGATGCTTTATGGTTTGATTGGCTGATTGGGAGTAAAACAATGTTTCAGTGTTCCAGTCTTGGGGGGGCCACAGTGCACGGTCGGATGAATCATCAAATGTGTTGGGAGGGAAGAACAAGGCTTGGTGCTTAGGAGAAACGAAATGCACTACATCTTATTCATAGAGCTTTATTAAATGTTTCGACAATCACATACAACAAAACGTATCACCAAAGTTCATCACATTACGCCACTGTGATGATGTAAGGTCCCATTACACGTCATGAAGTAATTATTGATTGTATGTACATACCTATACTTACCTGTGGACTGAACAACCTTGTCTTTTAAGGACCAAAAGAGAACTGAGGGGTTCACCTTACTTCCGCTTTACTTACCTGGGTGAGTCCATCCTCTGTAGGAGAGGAGGTGAAAGCAGGACATGGAAAAAGAGGAAATGAATGTTGAGTGGACTCTGTAATTATAAATAATCGTCAGTGACGTCATATGGTGAATGTTAACAGTAATTATAGAATAGAAATTGCAATTACTGTTGTATGTAAATACTGCTAAATATTCAGAATTCCTGTACCACCTCAGGCCAGTAATGGTTTAGCTTAGGGGAGGGGCGATATAAGCAACATTACAGGGGGCACTGGGGTTCTTTGAGCTCAGCAGTGACTGAATGGGAACAGTGTGTATGACCTATCTTTTATTATTTTCGGTTTATTTTTCTCATACTACGTGTGCGTGTGTAAATATGTAAATAGCTGTGCGTATGGGTGTGTAAATAAAGGTAACGAAGAAGAAAAGAACTCTTCTGCAGACCAGACTTCAAGACCAGGTCTCAAGACCACTTGCCCGGCACTACCCATAAAGGGTGCCCCCTACTGCGGCATATTTCCGGTTGAGGGACGCGCTCTATCACAGTCACATACCATAAACCAGTGTTCTCCACTCTGGTGCTGGAGGCACCCTGCCCTGCACACTGTAGTGGATTCCCCCTTCAGCTCTGAAAGGGATTGGTGAAGAGTTGAATCAGGTGTGTCGGGACCCGGGAAAGCACTAAACGGCGCAGTGCCGTAAATATTCCACAATTGTATTTTTATAAAATGAGTCACATGACGTATTGAAGTAATTAATCACATCCAGCGATCAGAAATGATTGAATCTCGATATATAAATGATTCTAGAGTGACTGTAATACGTCAAGATACACATGCAAATGTACAAATCAGTTCTCGTATATGAAGTCAATTCATCAGTTATCGAAGACAAGTCAAGATATGATATGCCTGTTAGTTAACGCTCCAGTTACTTCAACCTTGACTGAGACGCAGGTTCTCCCTATGGGATGTGGATTCCAGGTTCGGATCCCAGTGGCCCAAGAGACGTGACTGACCTCATGGAGCAGCATGTTCTTGTGCGTCCTCTGACCGCTTCATATGGTTTTGATCGTATCTAGGCCGCAGTATTTTTGTGGCTCTGACAGCAGCACTCGTGATGTGCAGTCCCGTTCAGCCTTCTGGGCCACATTCGCCGGGTACTGCGTTTCCAGCAAAGCCTAAAAATAAGCGGCGGCTCATATCTGAAAATAACGTGCAAGTTTTGCTGCTAATCTGATCCATAAACCATATGGTTTACAACTTCATCTCCCTTTCAGAGAGAGAACCGTTCAGACGCCTGCTGATGAGTTTAAAGGATCTTTTAAATGATCTTAATGAACTACTTCTCACTCATTCATCACTGACGTTCACAGACCATTCATCCACCATGGCCCACACATTCTCAGTGGGGTTTAAAGCCAGCCTGAAATCTGGCCACGTCTTCATTTGACTGTTTACATTAAGTAAAACCCGCAGCCGTCTTATATGTCCTCATCATTGAATTTATTTATTTTTTTTAAATTTATTTATTTATAATGTCACTCCTTTAATTAGCCAGACGGGATATGGAAGTCCATTTTTGGCTGGCAGTGACGGAAAGGACAGAATGATGGGTGGTGTTATGTTTTCAGCAGGGGTCTAAAAAGGTATGAAATGAATAAACAGCTTTTCGAAATAATATAGATTAATAATTTGAGACAACACTAAGATTAGGACACAACAGCAAACATCTACTGTTGATGGGAGGAAGATAAACGCAGATTAAATCATTTAAATACCCTCAATTTTTACAGGTTTTTAATATTTATTTATTTGTTTGTTTATTTATTTAGAGTGTTTATCAGATGAAGTTTGGCAGGGTGACTAATAAATGGCATGTAGTCTTAAATACATAAAGCGACAGCACCATCTAGTGGTGTTTTAAATACCTAAGACATTTAAGCAGTTTATTATTGGAGGCAGGTTTTAATAAATGCTGTTACATGTAGCATCATAGTTCGAATACTGAACTTCGACTTTTTGAAATTTGTCTACGGACCACCTGTGGGTTAAAGGGACACTCCACCGATTTCTCAAAATTTCTGCTTAATTAAATTTGAGGTTATGTTGTTAACAGTGTCATTTAGCGTGGTTGTATTGTATAATGGTCTGTTCATTCCGAGTGACAATTGAACCAGAGGGAATCAGATGTTCACCTCTAAATGTTATTACATGAAGTTCACTGTAGTTTCGTAATAATATAGTTTTGGCCTAAAACGTGTTTTAGCCTATTTATTTTAATCAAATTATGGTGGAGGGATACGTGAAGGATGTTACAAGGCAAATAGTCCCCCAAAACATTAATTAATTAATTAAATAATTAATTTATTATGTATTTAGTAATTTGTTTCTTCATTTCTCTGTTTCTTTGTTTACTTGTTTATTTTTATTTATCTATTTTGTGAGTGACTAGTATTTTTCCATCATTAATGTTCTATAAATAAACTCAGAAGATTGTCGGTTCACTGGTGGTTTTGGATAGTATTGTTTGAATACATCTACATAGACTTTTTGAAATTTGTACATTTGAAATTAGAATTTTTGTCTTTGTTTTTTGGTTTTGGCTGGAAACCAGGGAAACAATCTGGCAACCCTGCTGGCAAAATATGCTGGGAAACTAACTTAGGCCCTTTCTCTCTTTCCGACAGCAGAATGTCAATATATAATCTTTGTTGAAATTATAAAATATTGACTTTTAGAAAACACGTCGGTAAATACTGCGCTAGACGCTCAGGGGGCGTGGCCTATTTCATGACGCGCGCTTCTAAATACGCCTGTTTACTGCTATTTATTGTTGCTGTCTGTTAGTTTGAGTTGTGTATGTGTGTTATTAGTTGTGTTGGGGTGCGGGTTGTGTGTATGTGTGTGTGTGTGGG